>JAQBSW010008615.1:0-33165 GCA_029291075.1 Eudiplozoon nipponicum
CTACACACAAATTACAGTTATACACTAACTAATGTAACTCGGTTAGTATTTTTCTTTAGATTGAGCTAACCACCCTTAATCTGTCGTTATCGAACAGACACCACGCTACCTGGGGAATTGATATTGACCATGACATTTATATAATAAAACGAGCAATTTGCGATGACAAGAATTATGTAAATCAAGTTTTCGATCTTGATGTAACGTGCTATTGTATATATTTATATGAACTAGTAATCAGTGGTACATTTTGTATATACCGCATTTCATTATAATTACTAAATCATTTGCGGTTTGGATCAACATAAAGTCACAATTCTAAAACAAAAAAATTAAATTAAGGAAAGATATTAAGTAAACTATGATTTATTTACTGTAATCTACTTCTAAATTTGATATTAACATTCCAAGTGTCAAGAAGAATCAAGCCTACTAGATCTAACATTGTCAAATTTAATAAATAGATTATCAACTAATAAATCTCTTAACCTTAAATTATTTTTCAAATTGACAAAACATAAAAGCTCATGATAATCTTATTCAAACCATATGTAATGCCATGCGCAAATACTTTGTCATTATATATATATATATATATATATATATATATATATATATATATATATATATATAGTGTTCATTGCCTTCGAATATTACACAGTATATATCAAATTAGAGAATGAACACATTTAATAACGAAGTGAATAATGGACATTTATTTCGAGAGGAATAGGCACCACACCACAAACTTACATTTTTTTATATATCCTGGGTTTTCATTTGATTATTTGAATGTCAACTGGTCTGACTTTCGGTTTTACTTCTATTTCTTGTTTGGGCTGATTTGTAAGTGTAAAAGAATATGTGTCCGTGTGCGTGCAGGAGTCATTCTCGTTGCATTGCACAGTGATTTGTGAGATCTGGTCATTCTTGTATTGCTGGATTGAGAGTTCACTTTGTTATTACCTGATCTGCGTTTTGACTAACGCAGCTTTCATTAAAATCGATGTTCACTTTGTTGACTGTTACGTGTACGAATGTTTTTCTTCGGAGACTAATCTTTCTTCTCGCCTTGTATCTCAATTTTGTTCTGTTCCTATGTTAACAGCGTAGGGTGTGTGGATTTCGGTGTTGAATGCTGATATTGTTTTGAAAATTGTCGTTATTAACAATGGTTGTGATGCCGTATGTACAACCGTTTTTTCTTTACAGTTTGTGGTCAATCCGATCGAGTTTTGGTTGAGGCTAGACAAATGAGTGTTTGTATTGTATTTATTATTTGAAGTCAACCCCCATTATCTCTCAAATATAACCGTATAAATATAATGTGCGCAATATATACAGAAAACAGTAATTGTATAAAAATTTACTCTGTTACAATTACAGCGAATTATTTCTATTTTCACAATATACATGAAATAATTATCCAAGAAACATTGCATAGCATATAACAGAAAAACTGTGAGCAGCGTTCGGCGGGTTAGTTGCACATGTCGGTACCCCTCTCATGCCAAAGCGCCTTACTTCAAATTTTTGAGACTAATATTTTACCTTTTAGCTTAAGATACTGGATCAAAAGTCTACACTTATGTGTAGTATACAAGTTATAGTTTGCATCGTTCATGGTTATATGTGAACTGTAAGAGAACAATAGGTCGCTAACCTTTTCTCAAGTTTTCTTCCTGAAAATTTGCTAATCAAATCGTACACTTCTCTACACGTGGCAACAATCAACTTGACTGTATTCTCTCTAACAAAGAAGTGATCAACGTCCAGCGCCGTGAGATCTTCATTGATCTCGATCACTACCAAGTATTCTTCTTTATTCCACTCTAATCCTCTGCTACAAGGGAAATCATCCAAATAAACATACGTTTCATTAATTAGGATACATTCTATCCACTTTACAATTCCATTACTTGGAATTAAATAATCTTTTGATTTTCTCAGATCCATGACGCTTAGCCACCGTCACCTCTATCCAACATATACAGACCTCAAACAGATTAACGCACTTTGTGATGCGCGTCATAATCTAGTTCGGAACTCAAGATTACGGACTTATTCACATTCTCGCGCTAATTCGCTACGTCTTATCGATTACCTTATTCACACAATAAACAAAAAAGCACTTAGTATTGAAAGGCGAATTTGATCGGCCCCTAATTCTCGTCGAAAATTCACAATTACTAAGGACCAGTTGTTCCATAAATCGAAGGGGTCAAACATTAACTTCACTGGCTCTATCAATAATAACTTTGCAGATGATTATCACAGCTACCTTTCAGATAGCTATTCCGCATTATCTAATTCGACGGTGTCGATCAATGACGGTGACTCCAGGTGTCTGAACGAATTTATCATCTATTTGACCATGGTCGTCCGAGCTATTAAGGCCATTAAATCCAAATATTAATTTGACCAGTGCGGAATCTCCGTTGGAGTGATTACTCTCTTGGGTGGGAACTTGTTCTCTCTGCTTTTTCAAGTCTCTACTATATCTGCTAATTACTATTTTCCCTTAGGAATGGCTAAAGTCGACGATCTTGCCCATTCCGAAAAGTGGCACTTCGTTTATCTCTTCTTTTAAGGATCTCCATTCCATCTCCATCATCCTGGCAATCGCTATTTTTTTAATAGAATTCTCTATAATGAAATACTCACGTCCATTAAATCAAGAACCAGTTTCACCCTTTTGGATGATCAACACGAATTTGTGTCTGGGCATTTCTCCACGTCTGATCTAGCTAGCGTCTTAAACAACAGTTTTTCCTCCATCTCTCAAGGACACAGCTGCACGCTCTTACTTCTCCAAATTCCCAACGCATTCGATGACTTAAGCCACTCTATTAAGTAATGACATTTGCAGTCGCGTCTTTAGGCTTATCTGTTAGTCTTTGAAACCGATCAACTTCTGTAAGAATCAACAATGGTCACTCGATATGAGCCTCTAATCGTTCCGGCGTTCCACAGGAATCAGTATTCGGTTCTATGCTTTGTAATCTAGAACATTCACAGATTCAGATTGAGAATACTCATTTCAAACTCTTAAATTATGCCGATGACATGGTTGTAGTTTTTAGCTGCTCTAAAGCAGGTTGCGTCTCTTGATCAGAACTATTGAGAGCGACTCCTTCCTAATTTCCTACTCTTTTGTACACAAGGTCTTTACGAGTCTTCCGGTGTCAAATCTGTACCACACTCGCCATTCATGTCACGTGTAATTGTAAGTCTTTAATCCAATCCAACTATAAAACCCAATATCTTTAGTAAAGCCCATCTGCTTTCCAAGGCCATAAACGTTTTCAATACATTACCCTTGGAGATAAGAACACTACCACAGGATTAATTTAAGAAGACAGTTATTTTGTATTTCTTTGCTGGATTCTTTAAAGTTAGCATAGAATAGAAGCTTAACCTGTCCCTTTAGCACTCGTAATAGACTTAAGTCCTAATTATAGATCTCTTGATCCGGTATTAGTGATGGCTAATGATAAACTATTTAAATTCTAATGGTGCTGTTTTCTATTTTAGTTTCAACGGAGCCTTACCACACTACGAAAAAAATCATGTTTACCGATTTCTGCCTCGTATGCTCATCACCTGGCTTGCCACAAAACCATGCGCATGTACTGCACTAAGCTGAAGTTCTGAATTCTACTGAGAATTGAGATTCCGTCATTTTTAAAGAATTCATTCTAGTCAAAGCTCCTTCTTTTTTATATATGCGTGGGGCTTTGCTATAACCAACAATCTACCTTTTTTTAACCATCTTGTACTATCCTCGTTGCTACCTTTACTGATAAACAATGGCTAGTCACTGTTTCACTAACTAATACATAATCCTGCTTTAGATTTGTACATTGATCTCTTCAATTGTCGTGCCAGATAGAATTTGGTGTCAAACAGAATGTATTATATTTTAAATTAATAATAAGCGATTATCTAGCTCATTGGAAATTTTATTTTAAGGATCGAACAGCCGTCGAAGAACATTTACTCCTCAACAACAATACAAAAATTACTGACAGCATTTCTACTAGAGATGTAAACTGTAATAATTAGCAATGATTTAAAAATAGGAACAAAAGTGAAGAATGAAAATAATACACAAACTAAATATTTTAATATATCAAAATCTGTTATCTTTTGTGAAATCGAATTTTCGATAAAGTTTATATATTAAATGTAAATATTTCTGGCCAAGATGTGAATACATTTTGTTCACGCAACTTATAGAACAATTTTGATCATCACGGCGCGCGCTTGACTTAATTTTTTTTATAATATACCTCAATGAAACTTATGTCGAATAGTGGCTACTATACACTTATGAGCCCTTATGCAGAGTCAAACCCACATCCACACCATCACGAAAGCTTACACTACTTCCCACTTCACAAACACAGTTCTAACTTCATAGAAATCTAAGTAAAGTTCTCCTGTCAGCCCCAAATTTTTATAACATACTTAATGATTCCACAATAAATACAAAAAACACTATTCCCACCCAGTCTGTCTCAGCAAGGTCAGGATCCACCTAAACACAAGCTGCACGTACACCCAAAGCATATCTCACCATCAAAACCCATGTCTAATTCATTTGCATCCATAAAGTTCTTACTTGCAACAAAAATACCCAGAATAATGAAACCACAAAACAACCATACATATGTCATCATCAGTTTATCCCAAATGAAACTCAATTAAAGCATCAAAATCAACTATACAGTTATACAACTGTAAAAGTCGGAAATAGTCACTCGAGGTCAGCCCTTATCCGACCTTGAGTTGCCCAGGGCTCCGTACTTGGTCCTATACTATTCAACCTAACACTCGTCCAAGTGCATGTTGAGGACAACTTATTCACGCTGTTCAATTATGCAGATGACATGGTAATTTTATTCAACAACCCTACAATATCCAACCACTCCCTACCTTTTATCACTCAGCTGTTATCATTGTTACACTCGCAGCTTAGCATAATCGGTCTTAAATTTAACCCCGATAAGACTTGTTTGATGAAACTTAAATCTGACCCATTCTGTTCTCTCCCAGATACAAGTTGTCCCCTCGATATTAAATTAATTGACTCAAACAAGCACCTTGGTATCTATTTTTTTTTAAATCGATAGACTTCTCCACACATCTTTAACATACTATCTCCAAACTCTACAAGTGGGCCCGTTTAATCTGCTTCAAGATTAACAATCCCACTCCCCTGCTCACATTATTCTAGGTCTATGTCCTACCTCTCATATCATACGATAGCGAATTTTATTGCTCTCTCACTCTAGCCTCCTCTTACGCCATCGAACAGATTTCTTCCAGATTTTTAAAGCGAGTCTTCCCTCACAGCCAGAATTATCGGGAACGCCCAGTCCTGACTAACCTCCTACCGCTATGGTTTGCTCGTCATTTAAGAGTCATTTCTTTCGTTAATAAAATCACAGCTAGCCTATCACTATCAAACTTCGCTCATCCAAGTCACCACTATGCTACACGCCATAACAACTCTTCAATCCAATCCAAACACACTCCCATTATATTTAATAAAACCTATCTCTTTTCCAAAGCCACAATTGTATTCAACACTCTTCCCGCGGAAATAAAGTTCCTATCCCATCAAGAATTTAAAAAGGCGGCTCACAATAACTTCTTTAACAAATTCCTATGCGAGACGTCTGATCGGAAGCGAAACTGGTTCCTCCTTAACCCATCACTTCTTTTTTATCTCTAAGCTATTATCTAGTTTCGGAGCGTGAAGTCACTTCTGGCTAGCCCCTTCTTTCAACTATTCGCCTCTGATTCTCAAATTCAAATAAGGACTCACCGATACCATTTCTATTCTCATTTTCATTCTACCGCATCCAAATATTGATTGCTCTGCCACAATCTGCTCTACTAAATCTTTCCTTTTTGTTTCAGCAAACAATCGGAAACTCAAAAAGCCTACTGGACCATCTGGCATTCATCGGACGCTGGTTCCTCCACGCTTTCCATCAGCCGTTACCTCGTTCAACTGAAGTCATTGATCCCTGCACGCGACACTGGCGTGCAGACTCTTCCATCTAGTCGATTCATCCTAGTCCACTGGAATCTCCATTTCATCAGAACGATCCATTACGAAGTTGATGAAAGGATTTCTCTTTCGCAACTCCCTCCTCCCCTATGTTTGTTTTAACCTCTTGATTAAACTATGGCAAGGATCATTAAGCAATTCTTATATACCAAATGACCAAAATAAGGCAATTTTTTCGGGAGTGCTCGTATCTCGACATCCCCCGGAGTAATTTAATTTGTGAACAGCAAAAACAAGCATCAAATTCGACAGCAGATCCCTCGATTCACCTTAGCTCAAAAATGAAGTTACCTTCGTGCAATAGTCAGTAAACTCCGACGGCATATAATTGCTGTATTTAAAACGTGGCTCAATCCCAACACATGAATGTGAAGTAGAAATTTCAAATTACACATTAATTAGAGCAGATAGAGACACAATATGAGGTGGCAGCGCAATTTAACCGCATAAAACCTTAAGCTTCTGTCCTATGCATACTTTCAACTACAATCTATATACGCCTCTAGATTACAGTTTGTGTCATTGCAATCACTGTGGTTTCGGAGGATGTGTTATTGTATAAAAGTTTTCCATTTGAACCAGTGGACTGGTGCCTATATGACTCCGATAAGAAAGAGTCATGAAGTTGGAACTAGATCTGGACATTTGGCAATATCTCCTCCTTTGGTGGGGAATGTAGCGAGCAAGTTATTCTCTTTCTCGAAAATCTACAAAATTTACAACCAATTGCCGAAGGGGCTTAGAGAAATGCCTCCATCTAAGATGTCTTTTAAAACTTTATCTACTGAACTTGAAAAAGTCTGCAATTCTGCTGATATTTGTTATTCTTTTGATTATGATAATACTTTCTCATGGTTGAATAAAAGACAAGGATAATTGTTATCGAAAACAGATTTTCTAGAGATTTTTATTTCCAAGTTTTGTATTGTTATAATTGAAATGTTATGCACTATTTCTTCTAATTAGTTAACATTACATACAATCAATTGCTAGTCATGGTTCTCAATTTTTGCATAATGTTACACTCGAATTATACATTAATTTTTCCTAATTTGATAATGTATATATTATTCTTTTCAGTCGAACTTTCTGATATTGATATATTGTATTGTACAACTAGTGAGATATACCTATCTATATGATATTAATTGCACATTTATTGTGATGTGATGATTTCTTTTTTATATATTGTACAATTTCCAATTTTATTATTTGATGGAATATGTGTGGTTTGAATCCAAATAAAGATATTCTATTCTATTCTATTCTATTCTATTCAAACCATGAATCTATTTTTATTAAAATATCACTTCATTGGTCTACTTACTGTTTGCATGAATATGTCGTGCACCTAAAACCGATATGACATTTCCCAATACCATGGAGGATATAACAAACGATAACATTTCACCTATGGAATAATTGTAGGAGATTGTAACTTCACCGATTAACTACCCCAATCGCTTATACTCTACTAACAGTATTTTCCAAGTTGTTCCGTCAACCAGACAATAAAGCTATCTTGATCTTGTATTCCCTGATGAGGATATAACAACAGTTATTAAAAAGTACAATTACGCGCCACGGTTCGATCACGAATAACTATTAAACACAAAAAAATCAATGCACGTACAATTAGAGATTATCTCACACAACTTATGCGTACAGACTGACTACTACTTACACAAATCAGAAATATGTACAATACCAATAAGAATATACCAATACCAAATTATCTCAAATACATGAAGTATAGTTACGAATAATCAATAAAAACACTTACAGCTTTCATCATTAATCATACAGTATAATTACTAAACCGTACAAATAAGTTATTCCAAAGACTAGCACATGTACCAACTATTCTGATGAAAAAATAAAATAGACTACCAAATTGAAAAACTGCTAAGATAACTTACCAAAATAGAGAAAAACGTTTGCAATAAACTGAACGCGCGAAAAGCGCTTCCTCTTGTCATGAAGGAAATCTATAATAATAGGAATAATATACATGTGTATAGTAAGTTAATGATGGGCCCTAACTACGTCTTTGTCAATTTGAAAAACTCGTATCTAGAAGGCAAACGGTCAAAGAACGTATCCTTTCCGCCATTATTACCTAAGTCCAATCTACTAAACTGCCTGAAGCTCTAAAATATCTCAGAGGATGTAATAGTCAAAGCCATGCAATCCATAAAATCTAAACACCCAATGGACCCATCCAATGTATCTGTCAACATTCTCCTCCAACAAGTAAACTAGCAGAAAATACTATCCAATAGTTAAAATAACATGCTAATGTCCTAAGATATCCCGACTGAAATGCAGCAGATACATTGCAAGCCATTACCGAAAACTAAAACCCCCAGTGAATTCTAAGATCTAAGGTCGATAGCCAATCTGCATTCACTTAATAAGGTTATAGATAACATTATCTATGAATTAATTGAATCATTCTTTTAATTCAATGAACCCCATCAACACGCTTTTACATTAAATAATGTACGACAAACTCAATCAAACTGCTAGTTGAAATATACAATAGTGTATCATTAAACAACGACGCTCTTGTAATATATTTAGAAATCATAAGAGCCTATGATACAGTATGCATACGCACAATTGTTGAGGAATCTGCAACATAAAACGTATGCACAAACACATTAGAATTAATATTTATGTACCAGTCACAAAGACAATCCGTCGTCAGACCAGACGGAATTGCCATCTTCAATGCTCACCAATGATGGAGTTAATCAGAGTTCAAAATTAAGACCACTTTTCATTAATAGTGTATTCCATTTAATAAATAACAATTAAACATGGTAAAATTGTCAAATATGCTGATGACACCACACTAGTTTATCCAATAAACCCAAGAAATAGAGCTCAATCGTTGCTAAATGTTCAAGAACACATACATAGTATTCATTGCATACTCCAAAACCTGTCACTTCAAATCAACACATCTAAATCAATCTTCAAATTTGGTAAGAATGTATTACTTACTAACATTCTATACCGTGGAAAAATCATTCCTCAAAGAGACAATAAGACACCTAGAAGTAATTTTTACAAATTACTATGTCCTAAATAGCATATTACTCTGTGCACTCAAAACCAATTGTCTAAGGCAAACAAAAGCAACTGAGATTAGGATTATAATTTTGAAGACATTTAAAACCCATTCTCGAATAAACTATTATTATTTGGAAACCTTTAAGCAGTGCACTACCTGACAAACAGATATGATTCCAATCATAATTCATAAGGTGTACGTTTTCAAATTTTTCCTCATCAAATCTCGTTCAGGTTAATCAAAATCAGCTATGGCTTAGCAGAACAGCAATATCTTTAATGAAATTACACATATCTTAAACAGTTTATTTCAGAAAATGTTTCTATTCTTAAAACTAATCACAAAATACCACCAATTACCTAGTAAACTACGTAACCGACAACCGGTTAGCTTCAAACGCTTTATATATCAAAACTTAATACCATATTTAGCCCGACAATATCACACAAACGTGACTATTAATATCCCATTTTAAATTATAAGCGGTAATAGACAAATCTAGCAATTATGTGTTTGAACATATAGTTGCACCGTTTATTTTATTTTTCCCTTGAGATTTAGACTATATTCAGAATCATCACCAAAGAAATAATAAAAGCTCATATAATGCGAATCGGCAACGGAGCATCTGGATTCCCTATTACAAATTGAGTTCACCGACATCAAAAATATATCTTACGTATTGTCTACAACTATATTTAAGCAATCCCTAACAGGTAATATTAATGCCTAAACCATTATTATGAATCAGAACTCAGCTACCAAGTGAAGAGATAAATCCGTGTCTATATATACAAATTTTCTCAAGGCGACAAATTGATTGAGACAACGACCATCGAGGAACCTCCATGCTAACTAGGCATTTAGTCAATAGTTTTCTAGACATTATGAACACTGCTGTTTTACTATTACAGCTCAAATTTTACATATTCCTTCAATTTTTTGTTTACCCAAAATGTACAATGACACAACAGACACTCAAACAACGCATAAACACGTGTTCAACTTCCAACTAAATGTGGAACTTGTGTGTAACATGATCCCGTGGCAGATTGTCTATTACCAAATAAAGCTTTCATATTCTTACCATTAACACGCGTTTAGCAAAAAACGAGCATATTATCGATCCACTTTGAACGTGTACATTAAATATTCACAGCGATAAAGATTATATAACCAAAGAAAGCACCAATTATTCTCATCAAAATTTAGTGTTGGTTTGAACGTACCTTGTGCGTCTGCACCACTCGTACGTACAATGTACAATGCTAGCTGGGCAATTCACAAGATGACGTCCACATTCATACCTATGGAGCATATATGGACAGCCCATACTTTGATTGATGCATGGAACAATAGAATTTTGACACACACATTCTAAGTGATCGGAGGTTTTACATGAATGCATACGATAGCCACAATTGTTTGGACAATCAACAACACGACATCCTTCGGAAAAGCGAGAACAATTTTTGCTGAAACAATCAAGGCAATGAACTTGACAAAAGTTCTCATTTGCATCTTTTATTTTGGGGCATAACAGCTCTAAATGTTCCTTCTTTTTACACAAATGAAATTTGATGCCGCATTCATTAGGGCATTTTGAAAGTTTGCATAATCCACTTGGTTCAACACAATATTCAGGATTACAAGATATGCAATGTCTAGTGCAGAAATAACCTTCATTAGCACTATAACTCATGACTTTACATCTAAAACAGACGGTACAATATTATGGAAATCAATTAATTCGCGCAATTTAATAGCGTCCTTAACTTCAATTTAGAAAGGAGACATAGGTCCAAATTATTTCGCCGACATATTGTAATTAAATTTAAATTAAATATGTTGGACCAATTAAGGCGCGCAACAACGTGAACCAATTACGTGCGACTTTGGATCTATATAAACGCAATGTATTTCCAGAGTAACACACTGTAACGACACAAATTAATGGCCGACATATTGCGTAAATTAAATTCAATTTTATTTACGTTGCACCAATGAGAAAAAAAGCGAAATTTGCCGTTTAACCAATAGTGTGCAAGTAGGCATGGCATGCTATTTAAGCACGGCAATTTACCATGCAAGTCAGTGGTTGCATTTGCATTCTGGTTCGCGTCCCGCGTGTGCGTTCTGTCGGCTGTCAATATCTACGCTGGTGATTTGATAGTTTCACCAACAATTGGCTACATCCGTGACTCATCTTGTTGCGGTATAACCAGCGAGACGAGCCAATTAATTGCAGAACCTGAACGACGTTATCCACATCGTGATTACAACTCTACAAGAAGAACAACAACAACCAGAGTCCACCCAAGGCTCTAGGACATCTTCACACTCTGAACAATTCAGGAGAACGCATTACCAGGCCCTCTTAAGGGCCCCCCTATCAGTAACAAATCTCTATTCAGAGCACCTTAACCGAGTTTGTAACGTCGTACGGCATTTACTTGAAGCCGGGGCGTTTACAAAATTGGCGACCGCGCCAGGATATTGATTATTGTTCTGATTATTTTGGTCTAAATAAAATTGACTTCCTTTTTCATTTATTTGGGGATAAAAATAGATTAACATTTGCGTTTTCTTTACCCTGATCGTGGTCTTCTGGGAATTTTGTTGGGTATATATTCGTGGATTTGTGGTGAATTTTTTTTGGGGGTATAATAATAATAATACATTGGCATCAAAGGCCAACGGGGCCTCTGTTCATCTTTCCTACGTACAAAACGGCACCGTACGTACTCGACAGGCTCAATTGCGGATTTTTGGAAGAAGTTACTGTGACGTGCTTTTGTTCTGCGCTCATACACCTGTGGAAGCTTTTTGTGGGTAAGCGTTTCGTTAAAGTATATTTATATATTTTCATATTGCTTATAAATTTATGCTTTTAAGATCCCGTAAGATTGTTAGAATATCAGGTCCAATTTTAGATATTGATGTTCCTGTTTGGGATGGAGATAGTGAACTATTCTTTATGCGCGTAGACTCCGCTTTCTCCCCGTTTCCTGATTATGACAGTCATCAAAAACTGTCGAAGGTTTTTGCTAAACTACCTTCTGAATTGCAGCGACGGATTTATCCTAAGCTTGAGGCCATTAGGAAGCTACCTAATCCCATTTTGGGTCTACAAAACGAAGTAGAATCCTTGCTTGGGCCCACAGAAACTGAGCAGATAATAAACAAATATGCGCAGTTAGACATGCCAAATCTTGGCCCCATCGAAATACTGAGGGAATTACGGAAACGTTGGTATAAAACCAACATTTCTGACCATGAGGCTAAGGTTGTTTTTATTAACAATCTTCCCCAAACATTAAAACTCTTTGCCAGACAGCTCCCGAACACCGAGATGTGAGTTAGAATATAGGGTTTTGGAACCCAAAGTGAATCCACCAGCCTTTTCTTTACCCCCGCAAGCTGATAGACTCTCCTCTTTAGAGAGAACAGTGGCGAACATGGCCAAAGTTCTAGAAGGATTGGCCATTACCAAATCCGAGCTAAATCAAGTGAATGCTCGACCAAAATTCGTTTCCAAGTCAAATTATAATGGTAGGCGGCGATCGAGATCTCCGCAATCCTTTAATAAGTATGCCCCAAAGAACTGGTGTTATAACCACCAGAAGTTTTTTATGCTTGCCAAGTTTGTCTTTGTCGTTCCGAAGAATTTCCGAATGAGTGTCAATTTCCACAGCTGACGGAAAGGACAACAGACCGCAGGCACAAGGGTGCATCAGTATCGGGAAACGTCTGGCGCAGGAAGTAGAAGACCGTACTTTCTGCACATCAACGGCATCAACGGCGCTACAGGGAAGAAGCCAACTACAATCCGACATCCCTGTCAACTCTTTTCGTCCACGCCGAATTTTTCACATAGAGAACCAAACAGACAATGCCGGTCGCAATCACCAGCCTACTTGTTTGCATGACCCGGCCAAACAGCCCAACGAACTTCTGCACCTTCTTGATTTCAAAACTGGCGAAGAGTTCATCGTAGACACAGGTGCGGCAGTCTCAGTTCTCAAAGGTGATTCAATGGCCGAGATGTCGCTAGGCGTTCTTCTCGCAACAGCTACAGGCGATCCCATACCAACATATGGCTGCCGGTACCGCACACTCAACATAGGTCTACGACGTGAATTTTCCCACAACTCCATCATTGCCAAGGTCTCACATAATATAACAGGCCTTGATTTCCTTCTAAAATTTCGGCTCATTGTTGATCTTGCCAATCAAAATATCATCGACCCCTCCACCGGACTTGAGCAAAGCTTTTGGACACTTGCCTCCGAGCGTTTGGAGTTACAGGTCATTCAGCCAACCCCAGTGCATCATTCAGCAGAGATATCAGCAGCTCTTCGAAAATACAAATCGCTTTTCGA
Source organism: Eudiplozoon nipponicum (assembly GCA_029291075.1). Taxonomy (NCBI): domain Eukaryota; kingdom Metazoa; phylum Platyhelminthes; class Monogenea; order Mazocraeidea; family Diplozoidae; genus Eudiplozoon; species Eudiplozoon nipponicum. Next base: position 13,544 of record JAQBSW010008615.1, read on the forward strand.
TCTTAACAAGTCAGAGCTACGAGTCTCCAACACGATGCATCATATCGTCACAGAAGGTCAACCTATTGCAATCAAGAAGCGACCACTGGCCCCTGCTAAGCTGAAAGCTGCCCAAGAAGAATTCTCAAGGCTTTTGGAAGAGGGAATCATCAGACCATCGAAAAGTTCATGGGCGTCACCACTGCACTTAGTCTCTAAATCAAACGGATCGTACAGAGCCTGTGGAGACTACCGTAAGCTAAATTCAGTGACAAAATCTGATGCATATCCTGTTACAAATATTAACACTTTACTTGAAAAACCCAACGGCAGCAATTTCTTCTCAGTCATTGACCTCAGACAAGCTTACCATCACATACCGGTAGCACCAGAGGATATCGAGAAAACTGCAGTCATCACTCCATTTGGCCTTTTTGAATATCTTTACATGCCTTTTGGACTTAAGTGTGCTACTCAGACATTTCAAAGATTCATAGACAACATACTTCGAGACGACTCTGCTTATTGTATGTCATATCTCGATGACATTATGGTATTCAGTCCAGATCTAGAATCTCATGCGAAACATCTACGAAATGTCCTCTCACGCTTATCCAACCACGGACTCAAGATCAACTGTGACAAGACGCAGATTGCAACTTCATCCGTCGACTTCTTAGGGCATCGTATCACGGCCCAAGGTATTCAACCGTTGCCGTCAAAGACGAATTCAATCAAGAATATCAAGTCACCAAGGACTGTGAGCGAGTTGCAGAAAATCCTGGGAGTAATAAACTATTATCGCAAGTTCCTTCCGGGCCTTTCAAAACAACTTTATCCTTTGTGCAGGCACCTGCGGAACCGAAAAGGACTTAGCAAGAATTCCATCATTGCTTGGTCATCCGAAGACGAGGAATTACTTCGACATGCCATCAACTCGTTAGCAAATGCCACAATACTAACGCATCCAGATTTTGAAAAGCCATTTGTTCTAACAACAGATGCTTCTGAATTCGCTATTGGAGCGACTTTGGAACAAGAGATCGACGGAGTTCGGAAGCCTATCAGTTTCTCCTCGCGTACTCGCCAACCAGTAGAAACGAGGTACGACACTTTCGGCTGAGAACTTTTCGCCATCCACGACCCAGTACGCCATTTTATCAGCATAATTGGCAGTAGCAGATTTGTTGTTTTCACAGATCATGCACCACTAGTTAGCGCACTTCGAAACGCAACTTCATCTATCGCCAAGTACCCTGCCAGAGTGGAAAGATAGCTTTGTCACCTAAGCGAATGGCAATTTGACGTCTTTCGCGTCAAGCGCAAACAGAACTTCATTGCAGATGCCCTGTCCAGGCCAGACGTCTCTCTACAACCACCTTCGCCGTCACCATTCACTGTCAACTCCGTGGCACTCAGTGAACCTGCACTAACGCCAACTCTCCTGCAAACTGAACAACGCGGTGACATTCACATTCAAAGATCAATAGCCCGTCACCCAACCAAGTTCATATGCCGTCTGTTGGAAGGCTTACCAATTGTTTACTTCACGGGAACGCAGCCCAACAAGCCAGTTCTGCCGACCAGCCTTCAGAGAAAAGTTTTCGATTCAATTCATTCAATTTGTCACCCAGGAAGCCAAGCGACTGTCCGACTTCTTACAGATCGTTTCTGGGGTCACAGATTTGGGCAGAATGTTAAACGATGTGTCTCCGAGTGTGCTATTTGTCAGAAAAGCAAGATCACACGACAAACTCGTTCTAAGTTGCAACATTTTCGATCTACTTCTCGCCTAGCCATCGTCCACATCGACATAGTTCATCTGACAAAGGTTCAAGGTTTCAGTTACCTTCTAACTATGATCGGTAGATTTACACGGTGGCCTGCGGCATTAACTCTTGGCACCATTTCTGCAGACGAAGTAACTAACGGTTTTATCTCTGCATGGATATCCAATTATGGTGTTCCCAATGAGGTCATCACGGACAGAGGCACTTGCTTCTCATCTGATCGTTTCAAAACCACCTTGCGGTACATGGGATGCATCTTACGCCAGACGACTGCCTACCATCCCCAAGCTAATGGCATGGTAGAGAGAATGCATAGGGAACTCAAAGCAGCTTTAGCATCCTCGTCCATTAATGGCAACTGGGTCGATGCACTACCTTTAGTTCTGCTTGCCATGCGTTCCCGTACTCGTGAATCCATTAAAACGTCTGCGTCACAACTCTTGTATGGCATGGATCTACGCCTGCCTAGTCAGCTCCCACGTCTACTACCGGCACAAGATGACACACAAGACGAAGCTACCCGCCTTCGACTTCATTTCGGTAACATGTCCGAACAGCAGCCGAGACACACGCCTCGTCCAGTCTTCGTTCACCCACAGCTCCACAGCTGCAAGAGAGTACTCGTTCGCAACAATAATACTGTTGCACCACTACAACCAAAGTATCGCGGTCCTTACCCGATTTTGCTCAGACAACCAAAATACTTCATTATTATGCAAGGCGCTACACCGACATCAGTAAGCATAGACAGGTTGAAACCGTTTATCGAACCGCCTGATCCTGAGAGCGTTCAACCTTCAACAACAGTCTCAGGCTCCGTCTGCCCACAATCTCAATATCCTGCTTTGTATAACGCGTAATTGATTTTTTTAACATTAACTATCAAAATTTTTTTAACCTTACGTTATTTTTTCGTATTTGTCTCACGTGGCATAACCAGCTGTTCTTAGCTAAAAATTGTGTAGCATTTTTGAACAGTTCTTTTGTATTATGCAATCTCTGAGGCAATGTTCGTGTACATATTTTTATGCATTTACCTTTGATTTTAATGTATGTATTTTTACATTATAATGTATTTCTCACACATGACATTACACTGCCTATTTTGGTATGACCAGCTACTTAGAGCTAACGTTTTCGTGTAGCAACACTAAGTAGTGATCAGCTTCATATCATGGTACAGGCCACTTTCAATGCATATCTCAACTTCATCAATTGCACAAAGACCACTCTACAAATATCATCACCCCAACGTCGAGCACTCTAGCTCCTTTGTTCGTATACAAACACATTGACGACGATCCAACCTGCTTAGGTTTTAACCTAAACCTGGCAAATTCAGAGGCGATTTACCTCGAAATCTTCACGCTGCGGCTCCAAAAAACTTACACTGCTCTATTTTTGCCTCACGTGCTATGACCGTCCACTAGAGCTAACAATTTGTGTAGCAATTCCTAGTGGTTACCTGGCATCATATCATTGTTGAAGCAACCAACAAGCATATTTAAGCCCAGCACTTATGGTTCATCATATTTTTGCTTAACTTGGTTCGAACTCTGTCATGCATTTCTTATCTAGCCTCGCAGAGAGGAATTTTTTCCTTTTTTTCAGAGAGGAAAGTGTTGCAACGACACAAATTAATTGCTGACATATTGCGTAAATTAAATTCAATTTTATTTACGTTGCACCAATAAGAAAAAAGGCGAAACTTGCCGTTAATTAATTGTGTGCAAGTAGATTGTGGCATGGCTATTTAAGCACGGCAAATTTACCATGCAGTTCAGTTGTTGCATTTGCCTTCTGCTTTTCGTTACGTGTGCCTGCTGTCGGCTGTCATTACCTATGCTGGTTATTAGATTGTCTTCACCAACAATTGGCAGCATTATACGACACCTATCGTGTTGCTGTACAACCAGCGAGACAAGCCAATTAATGCAGAAATTCAACGAAGTTTCCACATCGAGATTACAACGCAACAACAGAAGGAACCACAGCCAGAGTCAACCCAAGGCTCTAGGACATCTTCACACTGAAGGAACGTTCTCGGCATTTGCCGGAGAACGCACGACCGGCTCTGTTAAGGGCCCCATATCATAACAATAACTCTATATCCATAGCGCCTTAACCGAGTTTCTAACGTCGTAAGGCATTTAGTTAAAGCCAGGGCGTTTGCACACCCACGCGCAATACGCAGGGAACATGCGATGGATTATAGTGCATATGTGATCCGATAGTTTTTCTTTGTATGCAGATATGATTTCACGCATCAGGACATCAGATGTTGATCAATCATATTCACAAATTTTATAGTTCAATGGATTATTATAATTAAATAATCAAAACCATAGCAAACAGAGGATTAATTATTTGTAAAGTTTTTTTCATTGAAGTTTTTGCACGATTTTATTCTATCCATCATATGTGACAACATTTACCAGTGAATTTATTTATATCATCATATATTTTCAATCGGTTATATGTATTCATCACAATTCAGACGTTTGTGAATGGAATATTACTTGTGTTGACAGTATATCGTTTTTCTGCCATCTAGAACACGGTCAGTTTGTTTAACTGTGAATTGATAATTACTTGTGTATAAGACATTCAATTTTGTTGACAATATTTCGTTTTGTTGCCGTCTAGAGCACTGTCAATTATGACTAACTGTGATTTTTTGCTTTGCAACATTGTGTAAAATAGACATATGATAATTCGACTTAGCCTTCTCACATCACCCATCGGAAAAAGGCCGGAGACTAATCATAAGCACGGATCTCAACAACAGCTACCAGGTCTATGTAGGAATGGTACAACATCTTACATTATCTACCCCGCAAACATACCCCTACAATATAACAAACTCCGATAATTATTAGGTTTTACACAGTGCTGCACTTCATAAGTCAAATGTCGAAAGAGATTTTACAATAGATTAATTAAATTTCCTGTTCCTGACCTCCATATATGCTTGAGTGAACAAATAAAATCGAACTTATAAAATATATTTCAAATAAGAGGATCAAAGTTGTATTCACTAGAATTCAATTTAAAATGACATATGTATTAAGGCAATTCAAGGTGTCAACTGAATACAACCAATGAGCACTAACTATGGAGGAAGAACGTCCTCCTACAAAAATAAATTATCAATTTATTGATAATTTAAACCACCGTGGATGTAAACAATTATAATTAGAAAAACATTCGTTTATATTCGGGAATAGTCTTTACGTAAATTATTTCGAATATTTATTTTGTTGATTTGTTCATTATTTCAATTTTCTGTATTTTCTAATTCGAGCATATTCGCAACGGTTAAGTCCAAGTAATTTAATTATTCGCTTTTTTGTGCCAAATTACATTCTAGATCAAACGGTCGGTGTGCAGTGTTGTGCATAAAGTACTCGATCCTATTGCCTACTAATTAGTTATTGTAGAGGCTCCTAACCTATTCGTTTCTGAGAACCCCATAGATGCCAGATCGCTTGTAGTCCTAAAATTTACAGTAGAATCTGATATGCTTATATTTCCATTTGCATCTGCTAAATTCAAATCTGCAATATCTTGCACTAACTTACTAGTGTCCTCAAATTTAATATCAGCATCCATCTCTGTGAAGTTTAATTATTAAATCGACACTTAATGTTAGGCAAATCGGAATGTGAAATCTGTCTCGCGCAAAACACCCAAACAAATAATCTGGAAGGAGATATACGTGAACAACAGAATTATTAAATTACCTGTTCCAGAACGACCCTTCTATGTGTGCTTCAATAAAAAATACAAGACAGTATAATCAGATATATATTGATCAATTTGATCATTCTTTAATGAAGAAAATGTGCTAATTGCAGCAGACTAAAGGAAGATACAACCAGTCTAGGACCGTGACGCTCGAAAAGTCAGGTATTTAAACAAAGAAACTTCTGGAAAATAAAAGAAAAAATTCTTTTTTAATAAAATTCGTTACAATCAGCCAATGTGGTTTAAATTTATCAGTTAATGTTACTTTAGTTTTAGCAGAGGATTTATCTTCCTCCACATACACCACCTTCTCAAAAAAGGACGGCTAGTAATAGATGTAATCATGATACTTCGGCTGATGTTGCACTCTTCCAGAACGAAATGTTCATAATGGCGATCCTGAAGTCGGCATCGCGCCCCTGTACAGTTGACACTGGTTCTTCCGTATCATCTGGTATAGCCAAACAGTTTTCATATTGTAAACTGGTAGAATAAGATTTTGCTATATTAGACAACGCGTCTTCTGAGTTCTGCATTTCTTTATGTGACTATATGGTGGGATTGCACATATCAGATTCGCCCATAGAACGACGGTCATTCAACGCATCTGTTAATTTAGTCATACCGTCTATCCAGATAAACTGGGGTAATACAACGATCCAAAGTAACACAATCCTCAATTCAATTTATCTCTATGATGACATTCTTGTCAGTCATCCTCTTGACCTTGTATGGTCCTTTGTAAAATGGTGTCAGGCAATTCTTCCTATTTTCTTTAGATACATACACATGCGAAGCCGATCTTAGATCAGAGGACACATAGCATTTGGTTTTTGCTTTTCTGGTCTTGGTCGGAGCCAAACGATACATCTTATCTCTAAGTGATCCTACAACCAATCTACATAACTAGAAGCCCAATCAAGATTACTTGGAGTTTCTATTAGAAGATCTCCAGGCAACCTTAATGGTTCTCTATAAACCAATTCTGCTATTAAAGAACCTAATTGTGCCCTATATCTGTTGCGCATGGCGAGTAGTACTATAGGAAGATCGTGTATCCAGCTTGTTCCACTAGTACACCTTAATGCAGCTTTCAGTTCACGATGCAGCCTTTCTACCATCCCATTTGCTCGTGGGTTGTACGTGCTAGTATGCAATAGAGTGGTTCCCATGATGTCGAGGAATCTCTCGAAAAGCTCGGACATAAATTGACTACTGCGATCACTAGTGACCTTTTCTGGAACACCATAACGCGATATCCAATTATGTAGAAACGCGAACAAGACTTCTTGCGCTGTCATGTCTTTTAAAATCGCCACTTCGAATTGACGACTAAATCTATCTATCATAGTCAGCAAGTATTTGTTACCATTAACCTCGGGCATTTTGACAATGTCTATATGTACGTGTCTGAACCGTCCAATTGGTATCCCAATATTCTTTATCTCGGTTCTGGTATGTCTCCACACCTTACACGTTTGACACTTGGCACAGGCTCTTATCCATACCCGTATGTCTTTAGACATGTGCGGCCATACGTATCTGTCGTTAATTAATCGAATAGTGGCTTTAATGGATGGATGTCCCATGTCATGTAACACTTGGATAATCTTGGCCCGAAACTCCGTATGGTCGAAGGTTGACTGCTAATGTGGTTATGTCACTTAGCATTTCCTTGGCCTTTTGGAATTTTTCTCGGTTTTCTGGACTCAAGTTTATAGGCCAAAACTTCTTGATCGTGCTCTTTTCACGAGTAAGATGGCGTGTCAACGATCCTAGAATTCCGGCTAGACCTGGAATAAATCGACGGTAATAGCTGATCATACCCAAGAACCTTCGCAGCTGGCGCACGGTTCGGGGCTCCGTTACATCCTTAATAGCTTGGATCTTATCTTCCAAAGGTTTAATTCCATCTTTGGAAAGTATATGACCAAGATATTTAACTGAAGAGCATCCGATATTACTCTTATTAGGTTTGACGACTAATCCATATTGTTCCAGCCTGGTCAAAACCGTTTCCAAATGCGTACGATGTTCATTTCGGGAGTGACTAAAAATTATTATGTCGTCTATATATACTCTCGCAAATGGACAATTCTGAAGGATTTCTTCAGCCAAACGCTGGAATGTCTGACTGGCATTTTTCAAACCAAAAGGCATTCGAAGAAATTCATGCGATCCCCCTCCTGGAAATCTGACTGCGGTGAGTGGTATCGAACTTTCCTCCATTGGTACCTGATAGTACGCTTTCTGGAGATCTAAAGTTGAATAAACCTCATATCCCATTATATCTCGGAGTAAAGTACTCTGGTTAGGAAGAGGATAAGAATCACCCTTCGTCACTGAGTTTAATAGACGATAATTCCCACAAACCCTCCATTGACCCGGTTCAGGTTTGGGAACTACCACTATTGGGGAAGCAAAATTGGAATTTGACCTTCTACAAATCCCTCTCTTCGCGCAATTGGTGAAATTCTGACAAAGCAACCTGCTGCTTGTGTTGTGCCAATGGTTGAGCCTTTGGTGAACAAGGCAACGGAGCCACCAATTCTATTTGGTGTTCTACTCCTGTCTTCAATCCTATCCTTTTGGCACTGAAAGTTTGAAACACTGCTAGGTGCTTCTCGATTATATCGGCAAAGTCATGTGCGACTGTTGGACGAGGTAAAAGAACTGTTCTAACTGCCGATGTGTTAGACTCAGTAGGTGTTGATATCCCTACGCCTTCTGCGATAGTCCTAGCCTTGGGGTCTAATGTCAGCTTGAAATGTGTCAAGAAATCCATGCCAATGATATGGTCCTTGACATCGGCTACTAGAAAATTCCATCGGAAGGAAGATTTCTGGCCTAACGTTACCGACATTTCTTTCATTCCTTTCACTCCTATCGGACTACCGTTAGCGGCCCATAGTTGATAATCAAATGTGGGGCAATCTGCTTCCAACACGTCTGACCTAACTATGCTTACCTCAGCACCCGTATCGATGAGAAATTCTAATCCAGATAATTCATCTTTAATAATGAATTTGTTGCTGGATAATCCGGAAATGTTTTCCAGATCTCCGCTTAGTGAGAATCGGTGCTAACTGGTTCCGTCCCATTTTCAACCTTTGCCTTAAGTATGCCTTTTAAAGGCATATCTGTGAGCCTTTGCAATGGAATCCTCCTACGGCTCCTACTAGCGAGAGTTTTATGCTTTTCCCGGTGATGGATTTCTCTCTACCGGTTTTGTGCTTCCTTTCCATTTGGGTCCACCTAATCGCGGGTATATACAATTTTCACCCTGGCACTTCGCACTTCGTCCGTACTCGCAATGTACCTTACACCATCCGCGTGGCCCTTCGAAGCGTTGACGCGAGTGACTCCCTCGACGTCTAGTATACCTATCTTGACTCTGAAGTTGCGAAATGTCACGACGTATACTAGCAACTTCTCTAAATAAGAAACGCAATGTTTCTTGTATAGTCAGGTTGTTTTCGACATCTGCCCTGACTGGCTGCACCATGACAGAATCTGCTATTACAGCATGTACTTGTGGTTCCTGCTGTTTATACACGCCGTCTAACCCTCTGAGTTTAGTTGGCCAAACAATGCTCATAGTGTCAAATACTTTCAATGTTGTTCTAAGCCTAATTGGTAGCTCAGCTGTGAAAATGGAGTTGACTACATATCTGGATATATTCAACCTGGAATCTTTTGTGCAAAGGTGTTCATAAAATTTGGACGGTAATTGACGCCCCATTTTTTCTAAGCGTAATAATTCGCACATTTGCGCCGATCTTCCAGGCTGATATCTCTGCTGAATCTCAACCATTAATAACTCAAATGCATTGTACGGTTTTTCTTCCACAGTTCTGTCTCTGAAATTTTCCAAGGCATTTCGGAAATTTTCAGGCAATGCCATCCATGCTGCAACAAATTTCTCCATTGGATTTTCAATATTATAAGCATCTCCGACCCAACTTGAATGTTTTTCAGATTTGTACTGCGGTAGACTTAAAATTCTTGGACTGGCGCGGTCGCCAATTTTTGTAGACGCTCCTAACCTATTCGTGTCTGAGAGCCCCATAGATGCCAGATCGCTTGAAGTCCTAAAATTTACAGTAGAGTCTGATATGCTTATATTTCCATTCGCATCTGCTAGATTCAAATCCGCAATATCCTGTACTAACCTACTTGTGTCCTCAAATTTAATATCAGCCTCCATGTCTGGTTAGTTTAATAATTAAATCGACACTTAATGTTAGGCAATCGGAATGCGAAAGTTGTCTCGCTAAATTTCCCGAACAAATAATCTGGAAGGAGATATACGTGAACAACAGAATAATCAAATTACCTGTTCCAGAACGTCCCTTCTATGTGTGCTTCAATAAAAAATACAAGACAGTATAAGCAGATATATATTGATTAATTTGATTAGTCTTTAATGAAGAAAATGTGCTAATTGCAGCAGACTAAAGGAAGATACAATCAGTCTAGGACCGTGACGCTAGAAAACTGAAAATTGGCGCAAAATTCAAAGTCAAGTTTTTAAACAGAGAAAGTTCTGGAAAATAAAAGAAAAAATTCTTTTAAAATAAAATTCGTTACAATCAGCCAAGGTGGTTTAAATTTATCGGTTAATGTTACTTTAGTTTTGGCGGAGGATTTATCTTCCTCCACTGTTAGATAAATGTAATTATTGTTAACATGGAAACATATCTTTAATTTGAGTACACAGATTGCATCGCTAGAGTCCCAGGTTTAAGCTTGATAGATTTGGATGAAATGCTAACTCATTTAACTCCATCTCATATATTGATTGGTATAGTCTGGACTCCTACAAGTAATTAATGACTAATGCGGGCTTTGCATAAATAGGGCTCTTATTCAATGATATGGTAAGAGCCTCTACACTCCCAAACATCCGGAAGATTTCCAGAAAACTAAAAACTTGCACAATCTGACGATAAAAATGAACAAAATGATTTAATTAATGATTTCTCCATAAATTATTACAGCACTTTCCCTTCCAAATCATATTCGTCCAATTCAGCAACCGATATTTCAGTTTATAAAGGAATTGATAATTAGATTTTAGTCAGAGAAAGTACTTCATCATTGCCCCACCTCTTTATGCTGAAGTGATGTTTTTCAATGCTACAATTTTTTGATGAATTTTAGACCACTAGTTGTGTAATGTCTTGCAACGATTGCTACCACATACTCATTTTTCATGAAAAATGTAATGCTGTAATGGTTTAAAACAATTCGCCATCATATTGTCTAAATGAAATTCAAATTTCAATTACGCGGCACCAATTAAAACAAGCGAAATTTGCCGTTAACCAATGGTGTGCGACCTTTCGTTTTCAAATCTACATAAGCACAGTGCATTTACCATGCTTGTCATTAGCACGTTTGACTACTGCTGTGCACTACTTGTGCTTGCTGTCTCGCATCATATTGACAGTTTGCCTACGCTAACTTCTGGACTAGCTTCATTTACGCTGTGTCACCCAGTCACAGGAATATCAGTCATGAGAATCTTGTTTCTGCACAACTATTCATACGAATCGATCATCGATTTTTTAGAGCTCTATGAGTGCCTGTCACCACGATGTTGTCGCAGATCTTTAACAAAGCAATTCTTAGACTTCACACTGCCAGTCACCCTCTGATTTCGACACCACAACAAAGAAATACCAGCCAATCAACCAGAGCTGGCCGGAAGTGTCTGGAGTATTTCTAGACAATGCTACACTGTCTAACGTTCTCGGGATTTTCTGGTGAAAGCAATTTTCGGCCCTAATAAGGGCCATCAACAGTAACAATATATCAGTCTCCACGCCTCTTAACCTCTTTTGTAACGTCGCACGGCGTTCAATTGCAGTCTTAGCGTCTAAAATTGACGATCGCGCCAGAACACTGAGAACAGTACTTTTTCTATACTTGCTTTTATATCACAAAACTTTTGTGATAAATACAATAAACTGTTTATTTTTTATTTATTATCGTCGGAATACAGTACATCGACGTTTGCACACAGAACCAACTCATCTTTTCACTCTGGTTGGGAATCCTTCTCAAGTCATGGTCTTCTAGGTATTTGTTTTGTTGGGAAGTAAATTGTTTTTGAGAGAATTTTTTGTCGGTCATCTCCTACGTACAAACGGTTCCAAAACTATAGATTTAGTCAGTAAATCGCGCAAAACTGTGGAAGCCGATTTGTGATTTTGTGAAAGCACATTTAGTCATTTAAATTCACAAAAATTCACACAGATTTGATTTCTGATTTCGGGAAGCAGATTTAGTCAGTTATCTGCCTGAGTCGAAGCAGATCTCGTCAGTTTTAACTGTGGAAGCAGATTTTGGTAAACGCTTTGTTATTAATTTTAAGTTTTATAGGACATGTATACTTTAAATTTCCACGTCGTTTTATACATTTTATTTATTCTTTTAATATCCCGCAAGATTTTTAGAATTAAACAATAATTGATTGCGCGGGTAGTGGTAACAATTCTTTAAAGCAAGTTTGCGATCTTGAAGTGAACACCAATCCCATTCTATTTAACCAGTCGTCGAAAAACATAACTGGTGGTAGTTTTGTTATGTTTTTCGACGACTGTTGAAATATAATGGGATTGGTGTTTACTTCAAGCTCGCAAAATTGATTTAATGATTGTTAGAATGTCAGGTCCAATTTTATATATTGATGGTCCTGTATTGGATGGAGATTGCGAATTATTCTTTATGCGCGTAGACTCTGCTTTCTCCCCGTTTCCAGATTATGACAGTCATCAAAAACTGTCATTTATTTTCACAAAACTACCTTTATCTGAAGTTTGAAGCCATTAGAAAACTACCCAATCACAAGTGGAATACTTGCTGGGTCCCACTAAAAACAATAATAATAATAATAATAATAATAATCAATAATAATAATAATAATAATAATTATTGACCATTTATTATAATAAAAAATAGGAATAATAACAATGTGTACGTAATAATAATAATACTACTACTACTAATAATAATAATAATATATAATAATAATAATAATAATAATAATAATAATAATAATAATAATAATGATGATGATGATGATGATGATGATGATGATGATGATGATGATGATGATGATGATGATAATAATAATAATGATGATGATGATGATGATGATGATGATGATGATGATGATGATGATGATGATGATGATGATGATGATGATGATGATGATGATGATGATGATGATGATGATGATGATGATGATTGATGATGATGATGATGATGATGATGATGATGATGATGATGATGATGATGATGATGATGATGATACTTTCTCATGTTTGAATAAAAGACAAAGATAATTGTTATCGGAAACAGAGTTTCTTGAGATTTTTATTTCCAAGTTTTTGTATTATTAAAATTGAATGTTATGCATTATATCATCATGTTAGTCAACAATACATACATCCACTTGCTAGTCATAGTTCTCAATTTTTTTGCACAATATTGCACACGAATTATACCTTAATTTTTCCTATTTTGATGATGTATCTATTATTCTTTACAGCCGAACTCTCTGATATTGATATATTTTACAGTACAAATAGTGAGATATACTTCTATACATGAGACTTATTGCACATTTTTATGTGATGTGATAATTTTTTTTTATATTGTACATTTTCCAATTTTATTATTTGATGGAACATGTTATTGGTTTGAATCAAATAAAGATATTCTATTCTATTGTGACACAAATTAATGGCCGACATATTGCGTAAATTAAATTAAATTTTATTTACGTTGCACCAATGAGAAAAAGCGAAACTTGCCGTTTAACCAATAGTGTGCAAGTAGACATATATTACTATGGCATGCTACTTCAGCACGGCAATTTACCATGCAAGTCAGTTGTTGCATTTGCATTCTGCTTTGCGTTACGCGTGTGCGTTCTGCCGGCTGTCAATACCTACGCTGGTGATTTGATAGTTTCACCAACAATTGGCTACATCCGTGACTCATCTTTTTGCGGTATAACCAGCGAGACGAGCCAATTAATTGCAGAACCTGAACGACGTTATTCACATCGTGATTACAACTCGTCCACGGGAGCAACAACAACCAGAGTCCACCCAAAGCTCTAGGACATCTTCACACTCTGAATAATTCAGGAGAACGCACGACCAGGCCCTCTTAAGGGCCCCCCTATCAGTAACAAATCTCTATTCAGAGCACCTTTACCGAGTTTGTAACGTCGTACGGCATTTACTTGAAGCCGGGGCGTTTACAAAATTGGCGACCGCGCCAGGATATTGAGTATTGTTCTGATTTTTTTTGGTATAAATAAATTGACTTTCTTTTTTATTTATTTGGGATAAAAATAGATTAACATTTGCGTTTTCTTTACCCTGATCGTGGTCTTCTGGGAATTTTGTTGGGTATATATTCGTGGATTTGTGGTGAATTTTTTTGGGGGTATAATAATAATACATTGGCATCAAAGGCCAACGGGGCCTCTGTTCGTCTTTCCTACGTACAAAACGGCACCGTACGTACTGGACAGGCTAAAATTGCGGATAATTTCAATATTTTTGGAAGCAGTTACTGTGACGTGTTTTGTTCTGCGCTCATTCAACTGTGGAAGCTGTTTGTGGGTAAGCGTTTCGTTAAAGTATATTTATACATTTTCATATTGCTCATAAATTTATTCTTTTAAGATCCCGTAAGATTGTTAGAATGTCAGGTCCAATTTTAGATATTGATGTTCCTGTTTGGGATGGAGATAGTGAACTATTGTTTATGCGCGTAGACTCCGCTTTCTCCCCGTTTCCTGATTATGACAGTCATCAAAAAACTGTCGAAGGGTTTTGCTAAACTACCTTCTGAATTGCAGCGACGGATTTATCCTAAGCTTGAGGCCATTAGGAAACTACCTAATCCCATTTTGGGCCTACAAAACGAGGTAGAATCCTTGCTTGGACCCACGGAAACTGAGCAGATAATAAACAAATATGCGCAGTTAGATATGCCAAATCTTGGCCCCATCGAAATATTGAGGGAATTACGGAAACGTTGGTATAAAACCAACACTTCTGACCATGAGGCTAAGGTTGTTTTTGTTAACAATCTTCCACACATATTAAAAATCTTTGCCAGACAGCTTCCCAACACTCTCTCTATAGATGATTTATCTTAGAGATGTGAGTTAGAATATAGGGTTTTAGAACCCAAAGTGAATCCACCATCCTTTTCTTCATCCCCGCAAGATGATAGACTCTCCTCTTTAGAGAGGACAGTGGCGAACATGGCCAAAGTTCTAGAAGGATTGGCCATTACCAAATCCGAGCTAAATCAAGTGAATGCTCGACCAAAATTCGTTTCTAAGTCAAATTATAATGGTAGGTGGCGTTCGAGATCTCCGCAATCCTTTAATAAGTATGCCCCAAAGAACTGGTGTTATAACCACTAGAAGTTTTTTATTCATGCCAAGTCTGTCTTTGTTGTTCCGAAGAATTTCCGAATGAGTGTCAATTTCCACAGCTGATGGAAAGGACAACAGACCGCAGGCACAAGGGTGCATCAGTATCGGGAAACGTCTGGCGCAGGAAGTAGAAGACCGTACTTTCTGCACATCAACGGCATCAACGGCGCCACAGGGAAGAAGCCAACTACAATCCGACATCCCTGTCGACTCTCTTCGTCCACGCCGAATTTTTCACATAGGAAACCAAACGGACAATGCCGGTCGCAATCACCATCCTACTTGTTTGCATGACCCGGCCAAACAGCCCAATGAGCTTCTGCACCTTCTTGATTTCAAAACTGGCGAAGAGTTCATCGTAGACACAGGTGCGGCAGTCTCAGTTCTCAAGGGTGATTCAACGGCCGAGATGTCGCTAGGCGTTCTTCTCGCAACAGCTACAGGCGAGCCCATACCAACTTATGGCTGCCAGTACCGCACACTCAACATAGGTCTACGACGTGAATTTTCCCACAACTTCATCATTGCCAAGGTCTCACATAATATAATAGGCCTTGATTTCCTTCTGAAATTTCGGCTCATTGTTGATCTTGCCAATCAAAAGATCATCGACCCCTCCACCGGACTTGAGCAAAGTTTTTGGACACTTGCCTCCGATTGTTTGGAGTTACAGGTCATTCAGCCAACCCCAGTGCATCATTCGGCAGAGATATCAGCAGCTCTTCAAAAATACAAGTCGCTTTTCGATCTTAACAAGTCAGAGCTACGAGTCTCCAACACGATGCACCATATCGTCACAGAAGGACAACCTATTGCACTCAAGAAGCGACCACTGGCCCCTGCTAAGCTGAAAGCTACCCAAGAAGAATTCTTAAGGCTTTTGGAAGAGGGAATCATCAGACCATCGAAAAGTTCATGGGCGTCACCACTGCACTTAGTCTCTAAATCAAACGGATCGTACAGAGCCTGCGGAGACTACCGTAAGCTAAATTCAGTGACAAAATCTGATGCATATCCTATTCCAAATATTAACACTTTACTTGAAAAATTCAACGGTAGCAATTTCTTCTCAGTAATTGACCTCAGACAAGCCTACCATCACATCCCGGTAGCACCAGAGGATATCGAGAAAACTGCAGTCATCACTCCATTTGGCCTTTTCGAATACCTTTACATGTCTTTTGGACTTAAGTGTGCTACACAGACATTTCAAAGTTTCATGGACAACATACTTCGCGACGACTCTGCTTATTGTATGTCATATCTCGATGACATTATGGTATTCAATCCAGATTTAGAATCTCATGCGAAGCATCTACGAAATGTCCTCTCACGCTTATCCAACCACGGACTCAAGATCAACTGTGACAAGACGCAGATTGCAACTACATCCGTGGAATTCTTAGGGCATCGTGTCACGGCCAAAGGTATTCAAACGTTGCCGTCAAAGACGAATTCCATCAAGAATATCAAGTCACCAAGGACTGTGAGCGAGTTGCAGAAAATCCTGGGAGTACTAAACTATTATCGCAAGTTCCTTCCGGGACTTGCAAAACAACTTTATCCTTTGTGCAGGCACCTGCGAAACCGAAAAGGACTTAGCAAGAATTCCATCCTTGCTTGGTCATCCGAAGACGAGGAATTACTTCGACTTGCCATCAACTTGTTAGCAAATGCCACAATGCTAACACATCCAGATTTTGAAAAGCCATTTCTACTCACGACAGATGCTTCTGAATTCGCTATTGGAGCCACTTTGGAACAAGAGATCGACGGAGTTCGGAAGCCTATCAGTTCCTACTCGCGTACTCTCCAACCAGTAGAAACGAGGTACGACACTTTCGGCCGAGAACTTCTCGCCATCCACGACGCAGTGCGCCATTTTATCGGCATCATTGGCAGTAGCAGATTTGTTGTTTTCACAGATCATGCACCACTAGTTAGCACATTTCGAAACGCAACTTCATCTATCGCCAAGTACCCTGCCAGAGTGGAAAGACAGCTTTCTCGTCTAAGCGAATGGCAATTTGACGTCTTTCACGTCAAGGGCAAACAGAACTTCATTGCAGATGCCCTGTCGAGGCCAGACGTCTCTCTACAACCACCTTCGCCGTCACAATTCACTGTCAACTCCGTGGCATTCAGTGAACCTGCACTAACGCCAACTCTCCTGTGAACTGAACTATACGGTGACATTCACATTCAAAGATCAATATCCCGTCACCCAACCAAGTTCATATGCCGTCTGTGGGAAGGCTTACCAATTGTTTACTTCACGGGTACGCAGCCCAACAAGCCAGTTCTGCCGACCAGCCTTCAGAGAAAAGTTTTCGATTCAATTCACTCAATTTCTCACCCAGGAAGCCAAGCGACTGCCCGACTTCTTACAGATCGTTTCTGGGGTCACAGACTTAGGCAGAATGTTAAACGATGGGTCTCCGAGTGTGCAGATTTGTCAGAAAAACAAGATCACACGACACACTCGTTCTAAGTTGCAACATTTTCGATCTACTTCTCGCCTAGCCATCGTCCACATCGACAGTTCATCTGACAAAGGTTCAAAGTTTCAGCTACCTTCTAACTATGATCGATAGATTTACACGGTGGCCTGCGGCATTACCTCTTGGCACCATTTCTGCAGACGAAGTAATTAACGGTTTTATCTCTGCATGGATATCCAATTATGGTGTTCCCAATGAGGTCATCACGGACAGAGGCACTTGCTTCTCATCTGATCATTTCAAAACCACCTTGCGGTACATGGGATGCATCTTACGCCAGACGACTGCCTACCATCCCCAAGCTAATGGTATGGCAGAGAGAATGCATAGGGAACTCAAAGCTGCTTTAGCATCCTCGTCCATTAATGGCAACTGAGTCGATGCACTACCTTTAGTTCTGCTTGCCTTGCGTTCCCGTACTCGTGAATCCATCAAAACGTCTGTGTCACAACTTTTGGGTGGCATGGATCTACGCCTGCCTAGTCAGCTCCCACGTCTACTACCGGCACAAGATGACCCACAAGACGAAGCTACCCGCCTTTGACTTCATTTCGGTAACATGTCCGAACAGCAGCCGAGACACACGCCTCGTCCAGTCTTCGTTCACCCACAGCTCCACAGCTGCAAGAGAATACTCGTTCGCAACAATAATGCTGTTGCACCACTACAACCAAAGTATCGCGGTCCTTACCCGATTTTGCTCAGACAACCAAAATACTTCATTATTATGCAAGGCGCTACACCGCCATCAGTAAGCATAGACAGGTTGAAACCGTTTATCGAACAGCCTGATCCTGAGATCGTTCAACCTTCTACACACGTCTCAGGCTCCGGCTGCCCACAATCTCAATATCCTGCTTTGTATAACGCGTAATTGATTTTTTTAAACATAAACATTAACTATCAAAATATTTTTAAACCTTACGTTATTGTTCGTATTTGTCTCACGTGACATAACCAGCTGTTCTTAGCTAACAATTGTGTATCATTTTTGAACAGTTCTTTGGTATTATGCCATCTCTGAGGCAATGTTCGTGTACATATTTTTTTATTCAGTTACCTTTTGATTTTAATGTATATATTTTTACATTATAATGTATTTCTCACACATGACATTACACTGCCTATTTTGGTATGACCAGCTACTTAGAGCTAACGCTTTCGTGTAGCAACACTAAGTAGTGATCAGCTTCATATCATGGTACAGGCCACTTTCAATGCATATCTCAACTTCATCAATTGCACAAAGACCACTCTACAAATGTCATGACCACAACGTCGAGCACTCTAGCTCCTTTGGTCGTATACAAACACATTGACGACGATCCAACCTGCTTAGGTTTTAACTTAAACCTGGCAAATTCAGAGGCGATTTACCTCGAAATCTTCACGCTGCGGCTCCCAAAACTTACACTGCTCTATTTTGCCTCACGTGGTATGACCAACCACTAGAGCTAACAATTTGTGTAGCAATTCCTAGTGGTTACCTGGCATCATATCATTGTTGAAGCAACCAACAAGCATATTTAAGCCCAGCATTTATGGTTCATCATATTTTTGCTTAACTTGGTTCGAACTCTGTCATGCATTTCTTATCTAGCCTCGCAGAGAGGAATATTTTTTCCTTTTTTTCCAGAGAGGAAAGTGTTGTAACGACACAAATCAATCGCCGACATATTGCGTAAATTAAATTCAAATTTATTTACGTTGCACCAATGAGAAAAAAGCGAAATTGCCGTTTAACCACGTTTAACTAATAGTGTGCAAGTAGACATATTGCATGCTATTTAAGCACGGTAATTTACCATGCAAGTCAGTTGTGGCATTTGCATTCTACCTGCTTCACGCGTGTGCGTTCTGTCAGCTGTCAATACCTACGCTGGTGATTTGATAGTTTCACCAACAATTGGCTACATCCGTGACTCATCTTGTTGCGGTATAACCAGCGAGACGAGCCAATTCATTGCAGAACCTGAACGACGTTATCCACATCGTGATTACAACTCACCACGGGAGCGACAACTCAACCAGAGTCCACCCAAGGCTCTAGAACATCTTCACACTCTGAACAATTCAGGAGAACACATTACCAGGCCCTCTTAAGGGCCACCCTATCAGTAACAAATCTCTATT
>JAQBSW010008616.1:0-33164 GCA_029291075.1 Eudiplozoon nipponicum
GAGGCGTTTACACACCCGCTCGCAATACGCAGGTAACATGTAATGGGTTTATGTGACTTAACGCTCAAACCCAGGATTTACATGTTTTGTGTGCCTTAACCATTTTAACATAACTACTAACAGTTCAATGAAGGCTCTCCTGGTTTATATTTTGTATTTCTCAATCATTTATCCGAAACCCTACAGTTCAGATTTATGTGATTTAACTCTCAAAACCTAGCATACAGTGGATTATTGTGACAACGTAAAACTTAGATTCAATTATGGTGTCTATTGTGACTACTCTTATATCGAGACGGTAACTTGTGTTGAAAATATTGATAACTCTCAAAACCTGCATACAGTGGACTAATTATTTGTGGTTCTTATTGTGACTAGTTTTACACGATTTTTATTTTTGCTTTATAACATTTTTCTTAATAAAACAATGATTTGATGCTTGTTCCTTATTACATTACCCATCGGGAAAGGGCCATTAATTAATCATGAACGCGGATCGTAATAAATGGTGCCCTGTTTTATCTAACTCACAGCCAACATAAAATTTATCAGCATCTAGACTTTGAGACCATCAAGCACTTCGGATGAATGCCACGAAAGAGTGAATCCGGTAAAGCAGAGAGAACACACAAGAATACAAATGCTGAGCCACAAATCACCGAGAACCACCAACTCGAGATCACGATTCTCGAAGACAGCCACAAGATGACGGGTGAGGATGATGTAATAATGCCATCCATACTAGACGGCACACACACATAAGATGACGTCCAACTCAAGAAATGCAGGAAGCCCGGTGGCGAGCCCAGCAACAGGCCGCACCACCACATGGACCCAGTAAAAGATATGCCAATTCGATCCAGACTACATTGACTACTGGGTCAACGATGTTACTTTTTTCGAGGCTGGGGAGACAATCCCAATGTCTTTCAGACGCGGACTGTAAGATATCCTGCAACAATACACTGAGGGATCATGCTCGCAGCCATGGCTGAGCCTGTAACGCGCCGTCAAGCAGCGCCTGACACCAGATCGGGAATTGATGAGCCAGATGTCCCTAGGTTGCCGCACGCCTTCCGAGCTATTTAGGGAGATGGAGCAGAAAGCGTCTGAATTCAACTTGCCCAAGGAAATCTTGCTGCGACTTTTCATTCAGAAGCTTTCTCCGTCACTCCAAAGATGGCCATATTTCTGCGCGAATCCGTTGAAGTGCAGGTCTAGACAAGTGGTGGAAGAAACATCACTGCAGCTCACCTGCCTCAGAGCCAGGTTACGTCACCTCACGACTGTCCGAGTCTCAATCCACATCATCATCAGCACGAACTAATATCACCAATGAGCGCCTCATCAGCCTGCTTGAGAGCCTCACCGTCAGGCCAGATTCGGCCTCAGTCAATGCCGCCCACTATAGACTCGACCAGAGCAGGCGTGACCAGCGTCGAACGCCGCCCCGAAACAGCACCAGGAGATCGATGTCCAGAGGTCGGACCACAGGTCAACAGCTACTGGCGGAGTGGTGTCCGAATCACCGCAGTTATTGAATTCCTCGGTCATCAAATTTCCGAGAAAGGCATGAAATCTATACCTGCTAAGGTTCGTGCCATTCAAGATCTACAACCTCCAACCACCATTTGAGCGTTACGACGATTAATGGGCAAAATGAAATACTACTCACGATTCGTACTTTGCCTTGACAAGACTCTGGCACCTCTTCACAAATACCTCGTGACAAAGCCGTTTTGTCAAGAAATCACAACTGATTCAGCTCAACGTGGACGGCATGCAGGCTTACGGGGATGCCAAAAGGGCCTTATGCAAAGTGACCATGCTACATTCTCCTGATTGGTCTCAAACTTTTGAATTGATCACTGACGCATCCGACGTAAACACAGGTGCAGTATTTCAACAGACCATCAATGGCATACACCAACCTACCGCCTTCTACTCGAAAAAACTACAACCTCGCGAGACGTGATATGATACATTAGGGAAAGAGTTAATCGCAATATACTGGTCGATCCTACACTTCCACACCTATCTGGGATTTTTATCAATATGTATAGTTATCGCGATGCTGCAACCTCCTTTGCATTTGTGTTTAATCAACAAGTTTACCTCAATCCACTTATTTAGCTATCAATATAGGGCTCTGAGCAGATTTTTCATATGTACATAAATTTTATAAATGACATAATTTTTACTCAGATTGCCTATTGCGCTTTGGCAACGCAATCTCTTCAGATGTTGTATTGAGATTTCTTATCTGGGAACTATTTTACATTTGGATGACTTTTCGAATTCGATTTCTCGAATACATCATAAGAGCTTGTTCCACATTCACCCAATTGGTAACAGAGAACACAATTGTAACGACACAAATTAATGGCCGACATATTGCGTAAATTAAACTCAATTTTATTTACGTTATTGTAAACGCCCCCGGCTTCAAGTAAATGCCGTACGACGTTACAAACTCGGTTAAGGTGCTCTGAATAGAGATTAGTTACTGATATGGGGGCCCTTAAGAGGGCCTGGTAATGCGTTCTCTTGAAGTCTTCAGAGTTGAAGATGTCCTAGAGCCTTGGGTGGACTCTGGTTGAGTTGTCGCTCCCGTGGTTGAGCTGTAATCGCGTTGTGGATGGCGTCCTGCAGGTCCTGCACTCAATTGGCTCGTCTCTCCGGTATCCCGCAACAAGATGAGTCACGGATGTAGTTAGTTGTTGGTGAAACTATCAAATCACCAGCGTAGGTATTGACAGCCGACAGAACGCACACGCGTGAAGCAGGTAGAATGCAAATGCCACAACTGACTTGCATGGTAAATTACCGTGCTTAAATAGCATGCAATATGTCTACTTGCACACTATTGGTTAAACGTGGTTAAACGGCAATTTCGCTTTTTTCTCATTGGTGCAACGTAAATAAATTTGAATTTAATTTACGCAATATGTCGGCGATTGATTTGTGT
Source organism: Eudiplozoon nipponicum (assembly GCA_029291075.1). Lineage (NCBI taxonomy): Eukaryota > Metazoa > Platyhelminthes > Monogenea > Mazocraeidea > Diplozoidae > Eudiplozoon > Eudiplozoon nipponicum. The sequence continues at coordinate 2,969 of JAQBSW010008616.1, forward strand.
CGTTACAACACTTTCCTCTCTGAAAAACAAGAAAAAAAATTCCTCTCTGCGAGGCTAGATAAGAAATGCATGACAGAGTTCGAACCAAGTTAAGCAAAAATATGATGAACCATAAGTGCTGGGCTTAAATATGCTTGTTGGTTGCTTCAACAATGATATGATGCCAGGTAACCACTAGGAATTGCTACACAAATTGTTAGCTCTAGTGGACGGTCATAGCACGTGAGGCAAAATAGAGCAGTGTAAGTTTTTGGAGCCGCAGCTTGAAGATTTCGATGTAAATCGCCTCTGAATTACAATCAAAGGTAACTGCATAAAAATATGTACACGAACATTAACTCAGAGATGGCATAATACCAAAGAACTGTTCAAAAATGCTACACAATTGTTAGCTAAGAACAGCTGGTTTCTGGGGTCACAGACTTAGGCAGAATGTTAAACGATGGATCTCAGAGTGTGCAATTTGTCAGAAAAACAAGATCACACGACGCACTCGTTCTAAGTTGCAACATTTTCGATTTACTTCTCGCCAAGCCATCGTCCACATCGACATAGTTCATCTGACAAGGTTCAAGGTTTCCGTTGCTTGCCTTCTTACTAAATTGATAGATTTACACAGTGGCCTGCGGCAATGCCTCTTGGCACCATTTCTGCAGACAGTAACTTACGTTTTTATCTCTGCATGGATATCTAATTATGGTGTTCCCAATGAGGTCATCACGGACAGAGGCACTTGCTTCTCATCTGATCGTTTCAAAACCACATTGCGGTACATGGAATGCATCTTACGCCAGACGACTTCTTACCATCCCCAAGCTAATGGCATGGTAGAGAGAATGCATAGGGAACTCAAAGCTGCTTTAGCATCGTCCATTAATGGAAACTGGGTCAATGCACTACCTTTAGTTCTGCTTGCCATGCGTTCCCGTAATCGTGAATCCATTAAAACATCTGCGTCACAACTCTTGTATGGCATGGATCTACGCCTGCATTCTCAGCTCCCACGTCTACTACCGGCACAAGATGACCCACAAGACGAAGCTACCCGCCTTCGAATTCATTTCGGTAACATGTCCGAACAGCAGCCGAGACATACGCCTCCCAAAACTTACACTGCTCTATTTTGCCTCACGTGGTATGACCGACCACTAGAGCTAACAATTTGTGTAGCAATTCCTAGTGGTTAACTGGCATCATATCATTGTTGAAGCAACCAACAAGCATATTTTAAGCCAAGCATTTATGGTTCATCATATTTTTGCTTAACTTGGTTCGAACTCTGTCATGCATTTCTTATCTAGCCTCGCAGAGAGGAATTCTTTTTCTTTTTTTTTCAGAGAGGAAAGTCTTGTAACGACACAAATTAATGGCCGACATATTGCGTAAATTAAATTCAATTTGATTTACATTGCACCAATGAGAAAAAAGCGAAACTTGCCGTTTAACCAATAGTGTGCAAGTAGACATGGCATGCTATTTAAACACGGCAATTTACCATGCAAGTCAGTTGTTGCATTTGCATTCTGCTTTGCGTTACGCGTGTGCGTTCTGTCGGCTGTCAATACCTACGCTGGTGATTTGATAGTTTCACCAACAATTGGCTACATCCGTGACTCATCTTGTTGCGGTACAACCAGCGAGACGAGCGAATTAATTGCGAACCTGAACGACGTTATCCACATCGTGATTACATCGCTACAAAGGGAGCAACAACAATCAGAGTCCATACAAGGCTCCAGGACATCTTCACACTCTGAATAATTCAGGAGAACGCACGACGAGACCCTCTTAAGGGCCCCTATCAGTAACAAATCTCTATTCAGAGCACCTTAACCGAGTTTGTAACGTCGTACGGCATTTACTTGAAGCCGGGGCGTTTACACCATAAAACATTACCTTTCGTGTTTCCATTTCTGTGAATATAGAACATGCTCTGATTATGAAATCGAACGCAGTATAGCTTCCATATAATAAATCTCATTATAAACGTCAATTTGATTACAGAAAATTAATGTTTGCAATATATATTTAGTATGCGGTTTGTTGTTAAAATAAACATCAGTTTTGAACCACACATTCGATTAATCGCGGTTTCAAAATGAACCTAATAAATATTCTGGATGGGGCGTCCCCTTCAATTAGTAAATCAAAATATAGTATTATGTGTATGCTAACGGGTTGAATCCAATTCGCTGTTGATTATACCTAATATTTTCTACAATAACTCATTTGAGAGGCCCAAATGCCATTGAAGATGGTTTTTGCAACTCTAGTTATTTCTATACAATACTTTCCAACCGATTTGCTGAATCTTAGTGCCTAAATTTCGTATCAGATTTCATTTTGGTGTTTATACCATAGAATCAACCCATTATCCGTTACGTTAATAATTTGCTTAGTCGAATATGAGTTCTCTATTAATACTACTACGTTTTATTACAGTCATTGATTACGCGGGTGGTGGTAACAATTATTAGATCAAGTTTGCAAGCTTCATAAATACACCAATCACATTTTATTTAACCAGTTGTCGATAAACGTAGCGAAACTACCATCAGTAACACGTACCAATGCGTTTCGACCTTCCATGATAATCATCGTAGTACGACGGAAAACTGACTAGGGAGGATCAAACTGCAATGCATATATATGGTATGCAAAATTGGATATGCGATTCTCACATTAGATTAGTCTCGCATACATTGTACTTGACTGAAATGTCGACTGCATAATTGCTTTGCAGTCTCGAACATCAACTTTTAGCAACTTTCTCCACACACACACACACACACACACACGCATATATATATATATATATATATATATATATATATATATATATATAATGTATATATATATATATATATATATATATATATATATATATATATATATATATATAGATAGATAGTACAGTTAAACTATCAGTGATTGTGCTGGTGGTGGTTGCTATTCTTTAAATCAAGTTTGCGAGATTGAAATAAACACCAATCCCATTGTATTTAACCATTTACTAAACAGTAAAATAAAACTGCCGTCAGTCACACGTGTTGACGCGTTTCGACTTTCATGATCATCATCAGAGCACAACGGCAAACTGACAAGCAAAAACGACTGGTTTAATACAAAGGGATTTGTGTTTACTTCATGCTCGCAAACCTGATTTAAATAATACGGTTTTATTTGTGAAATGACAACCCTCTTTCAAAACAAGATCTGCGAGACAGAAATTTTTATGACTACTATTGAAATATTATTTTTGGACGGCAATATTATATTGTCAAAACAGTGCTGTATATTAAAGATTACTGAAGATAGAGAGACAATATGGAGTCTATTCTACTGAGACAGTAAGTTGATGCGAATAGTTTTCAATGTAATACATATGTGCAAAGATATTATAACAATTATGTGCGGCTTCTTAAGTTTTGTTTTATTCAAATATAATTTGAGGCCTGATAATATCGGGCTCAAAAAATAGGAAGTGAGAAATTCAAAGAGTGAATGAAATATATATTTGATCTAAATGAATCAACACTTTTTGTTTAATTATAAATCTTTTGTATTAAAATTAAAATTCACGCGCAGACACCTACTTATTGTCAGTTGTTGCCTGCTTCCTTTCCAACTTTGCTCAACTGCAAGTCACTGTTACACACCAACCGCTAATAACATTATTTTTTAAAATTTAGCCCTGATATTTTCAATTGTTGGGTTAGGTGAATTTTGTCGGTAAATAAACGTTCAGTTTTAAGGTAGCAAAAGATTCTGAATGATAAACGAAGAGAATTAAAAGATTAGACTATTTTCGAGGTCACGATTAGATTTAATTTTCAACTTGGGGGGAAAAATCGCAGCAGACTAATAAACACTGAAAGGCGATAGCTCAAATCTCGTGTGAGTTCAGGAGGAAAGTACCCTTTTAGCAATGAAATATCCTACTCTCATGACTTTAATGCAGCAATGAGAATCGGGTAGGCTAAATCAGAAACAAATAGGAAAAGTCACGCCACTGTATGCATAAAGTGTTGAGAAAACGGGTTGAGGTAAATGATCTATTCCCTGTCGCGCAACACGTTTCTTTTAACCCGTTTAAACTCAAGGGGCATTTGAAACAACACGTAAAAGTGGCCCGTTGCTAACTCGGAATTGGTTTATAATTCAACGCAAGCAGACTATGCTAAACATTGTTAATTGATTTCACGCATATGTATAGTGCAGCATTCAACTGCTTCAATAATAAGCAATTACCATTGAAAGGCTGCCCCTTCTTTTGGCTTGCAAGTTGGCAGTGAACGAACGTTAAACTGGTTAACTGATGTCGTTCGTTAAGAATTAAACGATGGAGTAAATGCGCTACTGTGAGATAAGTGTTCAGGAATACTCAAATGACGGTAACGATACTTAAAATAACACTTTACAATAAAATATTTAGGCCATACCTTGAGAATCCAAGATATTCGCCGCTTTACCAGCAAAATAATAGAATTAATACCACTTATATTCTAACTGAAAAGTAAATAATAGATATGATATTAATAATAAATATGGAATTTATTTGACACATAGAAAATAAGCTTTAGGTATCTGGCTGAATATTGCACGAAACGCTCGATTCCTGTGGCATAGAGCACGAGTTATGGAACTAAATTATATGTTCCTTGTATTTGCTATCTTATACAGAGTTAGGTTTGTAACAACAACATGTAAATATATTAAAACCCGCCATTATACGTATAAGCAAATTATGTGAAGAAAATGACTTTGACTTAAATCCCAGCTGTTGGGATGCTAGCAATTTTTGATGAGTGCCTAATTAGGATTCATAAATTCTAGTTGATGAATTACCTTTGCTATTTTATGCACTGTTTAGATTGCAAAAAAATATGTAACCATAGAGAAATCTTGGAACTATACGTTAATGAAGTACATACGATCAAAACGGGCTGGGCTTGAATCGCAGCTGCGGAAATATTGGTATTCACTAATGAGTGCCAAATAAGACTAAAACACGACTAGTTGAAAAACTGCATTCGCTATTTTATGTAGTGATTAGCACGTAAGAACAACATGTCCTTATATTATAAATTAACGCAATACATAAAAATCAAATGCCCTGGGCGAAAATCTCAGGAGCGGGAATTGGTTATGAGTGCAAATAAGGCCAAAGCATATTTAGTTGCTGAATTTAATTTGCTCTCTTATGCAAGGTATAGTTTGTAAAAACAAAATGTCCATATACTAAAATGCTACTATTTACTTGAATGCAATATATGTGAATCAAATGCCCCGGGCGAATATCCGGCGGCAGCAATTGATTATGAATGTCTATAAAGACAAAACACGTATAATTAATGAATTGAATTTGTTATCTTATGCTGTGAATAACTTGTAAAAAAACATTGATATATACTAGAATCCGGCATTTTACGCTAACACAATATAAATGGGCAGACTGGCATGGACTCAGATCGTAGCTTTGGCATCTATTGTTGAGTGCGAAAAGGATAAAAAGATCTAAATGATGAATAGCTTTTGCTATCTTATGAAAAGCTTAGTTTTTAACGCCAACATGGATATGCCTTGAAAAAAACATATTAAATCCTGCCTTTATACTTCAGCGAAATAAAGTTTAATCAAATGAAATATGCTGAAATTGTGGTTTGTTAAATTACATGTAAAAATAAAATGTACACCCACACACAAACACACACACACGTAAATTCTGTTATTATACCTTTACGGTATATAAATCAGTTAACTAGCCATATATATATATATATATATATATATATATATATATATATATATATATATATTAGAATGATAGCATTATACCTTAGGGCTTTATATATAAAAAATCTGCCAGAGACTCAATTTGCTGCAGTGGAAATGCTGTTTGTTGCTAATGGGTGTCAATGAGAATAGAAAGAGACTATTTGATCACTTTTAATAGATATATTATTCGGTTGATTTTTTTAACAAAAATATTTGTATTCACATATTTACCTTGACAGTATATTTTAAAGAAACACATATTTTTTTATTTTGCACAGTCTCAAATCCCGCCTGCGAAGACGCTGGTAATCGTTTGTGTGTGCATATTAAAGGAAAATAAGTATAGTTGACAAATTGTATTTGTTATTTACTGCAGTATTTAGTTTGTAACGACAACATGTATATGTATTAAATCCTGCTGTTAATATATGATGCAATATATGGTAACCAAATACTTTCAGAGAGCTGCAGCGAAAATGCTGGTGTTTGTAATGTGTGCTCGTTTAGGAGAAAGTACTTCTTCCTGATGAATTTCATTTGCTATTTTATACAGTATTTATATTTTTTAACAACACTGTTTTAATATACAAAGACCTGCCTCATAATTCTACAGAAGTGATATGAACCAGGAGTCTTAAACACAAATATCGGAAACGGTATGGCTGGGAATTTCTACTGAATGCCAAAGTCGGATATAAGTTTTGTAGTTAATGAATTGTATTTGTTATTTTATGCAATATTTAGTTTGTAATAATATCATTTACAAGTTTTAAATAACGCTGTAGATCAAATACCTTTACTCAACTAGCTGAAATGAAAATGCTGGCATTTGTTAATTTGTGCACAACCAGGAGAAATGACTTCTTGCTGACGAATTGCATTTAATATCTGATGCAGCCTTTATTTTGTGACAAAACATATATCCTTCCATTATACTGAATCGAAACATATATAAATCAATAGGTGCGGACTGAAGTCTCGTCTTCGGCAATTATGGAAATTGGTGATTAGTAACGAATGAGAAATAAAAACAAGCCTAGATGATGAAAGATTTACTATATTAGACAGTGATTGGATTGACAAAATGTGTAAATAAAATAAAATCTTGTGATTATACTTGAACATGGTATATATATATATATATATATATATATATATATATATATATATATATATATATATATATATATATATATATATATATATATGACTTAATCTCTAGCTCAAATGCAAACATAGGAATTGCTGGTAAATGCTGTAGAAAGTAAATAAGGATAAAACGAATATATTGTTAGAATTCTATTAGATACCTTATTCAGTGTTAAGTTAATAAAATCAACATGTAAATATAGTTAAGTTGTGCTGTAATAATTGAAAGAAGTTATATGACTCAAATGCCCATGAATCAAATAACTGCCGCGGAAATGTCAGTAGTTTCTGATTAGTGCCAAATAATAAATGAAACCTCTAGTTGATAGATATAATTAACCATCGTATGCAGTTTCTTGTTAGTAAAATTATAATCCATATCTATTTAAGAACTGATGCAATAGGTTAAAGGAATTTATATGAATGAAATCCCAGGGACACAAATAGATGCAGCGGAAATGCTGGAGATTGTTGATGGAAGGCCAATTAGAAGAAAAGAGGTCTTGTTAATGAATTCCAATGGCTATCTTATACAGTTTTCAATTTTTGGCAACAACATGTAAATATAAAAATATCCTGCCACACTAATCTTACAAAGTGTACATTTAAAAATGCTTGTGACTCGAATTGTAGCGGCATAAATACTGGTTATTGCTGATATGTATCCAATAGAGGCAAAGACGTATTGTTGATAAATTGTAGTCGCTCTACTATTTAATGTATATTTCAAACCGATAAGACATATATATATATTTACGGCATATGCATAATAAAAATCCTGACATTAATCTTCAATTAAAAATCACTTACGAAGAGGTATTTTCTGTACTATATTAACGGTTTGGAGGTGGCTAGTTCGAATTCCAGATCGAAAGAATCGCCACATAGACATAACATGAAGGAAAGGCTATATAAAAGCATAAGTTAGTATATGAATGAAGTTTGCCCGAGGTATTCGGCACGGGTGGCGCAGCGGAAAGAGACCTAGACTGCAAAGAATATATGCTTCGGTTCATGCGACATATGCGGCAAATTCCGTACAGTACTTGACGAGATCCCATTAACGACGAAACCAATCAACCGGATGAGTTTCTTTCCCTACGGCAGCGAGTAATAAGCTTATACTGACAAATATATAAATAATAAAAATCCGGCCATAAATCTTTAATTAAATATTAATAGATGCCATTTTAGCTCAGAAAAGGTGCCATAGGCCACACATGAAGTAAAGGTTAACGAAAAACCTGAGTAATTATATTACTGTAAATTACGCGTAATATTTGGCAAGATCGGTATATTGGATTGAGTCACACTCTCCAACGCAAATGTTGCATGGTTCGAGATCCGTCCGCCGCAATTTCAGGATTTTACGTGACGATTTCCAAATATGGACAAAATTGCTCTAGTGAAGGAATTGCCTTTTCTACCATAGGCAATAATAAGTCTATACTGATATATATATATATATATATATATATATATATATATATATATGTATAAATCAAAATCCTGCCGTAAATCTTTAATTTAATACATATTGTTATTAAGAATCATGACTTTTGATAACTTGAGATGCACAACGATGGGCATAGGAATGGAAAATTTATGTGTATAATATTATGTATGGATGAGTTTTAAATGTTTTGGCTAATGAAATTTTGCGGCATTTTTAAATTTATAACATTAGCTTAGGTAAAAAATTAGTGCTTTTTTGAAAAAAGTGACCGTAAAAAGTCTTCGAAATATTTAGATAATAAATAATGTTTCTGAAGAAACTCCAGCAATAAATAGCCAAATTATTAATAATAATAGTTTAACATATTAATTTTAGCCGCTAAAGTAATTTGTCTACCTTCACCATAATAGCGTTTTTATCGGCATCAATATTTAAAAAAATCTGATTATGCTCAGGCATTAACTTAATTGATTTCGTATCAGACCTTCTGTCAAATCAGAAAACTAACTTAAACCATTCTTGATTTTCGCTAGTTAGTTTTCTGTCTTGTTCTGACGATGAACACGGAAGGTCGAAACGCGTCAGTATGTGTGACTGACGGTATTTTTGTCATGTTGTTCGAAAACTGGTTAAATAATATAGGATTGGTGTTTACCTCAGGCTCGCAGACTTGATTGAAAGAATTGTTACCAGCAACCGCCCAATCATTGATTGTTTAACTTAAACCATCATTTTATACTGTGAATAGAAAATTTATTTCAATAAAATCGTGGAAGAAATTTAAATTTCAAACTTTAATATTGCGAACTAAAAGAGAGAACAATGTATTATCATCAATTTGTGTATTTTGGTGAAGCATTCCACTAAATGCACTTTGAAAAAAATGCAACAACCTGTTGGACTAAACTTAATTCTATTTTTTATTCAATCGGATACACATGCAAAAAAGGCAAAATTTCAAAACAATTTCAAACAGAACTGTGCGGCTGTCTTCCATGTGTTTGGCGTTGGTCAATCTCGCTGAAACAAGTAAAACTAGCCGTTACAAAGATCGAAAATTCACCAACCCGCTGATTAGCGAACCAGATTAATTGTAAATGAAGTCAGCAGACACCTGATTACGTTCTTCGCCATCTCTTTGCAAAGGAAATCAGTTTCAAAATGCGCAACAAATCGAGTTAAAATTTTCAGGATACTTTTAAAGCCGAATACAGTTTAATATTAATATTAGAAGCGAAACAGTTAAATGAAACACCTAAAAGGCGTGCGATTATCGGACGTACATATTTGATTAAAAATAAATATTGTGCATAATATTCAAGATGAACAGTTAATTGAAATACATTAAATGGATGGGAAATTTTATCCAGGGTAATTTTATATATATATATATATATATATATAACTCGACATATAAATAGAATATTGTGTAAGAGTACGTTTTGTTTGTATAAAGCAATAATAAGCTGGTTTTAAATTGAAATTAATTCAATTCAAATACGTGTTGCGTACATTCTACTACCACATCAAGTTAATAAGAAAATGCAATGGTGTGCAAATTTGGTGTACAGAATTTTAATCTTTCGTCTCTTCGTTGATACCATTTTAAAAATTATCATACTACTCTGTTCATTTGAAAGTAACGCACAAACACACTTCTGCGGGCATTTCAATTTCACAATTAATAAGTTGTTGTACTTTTGTAGAATTCGACACAAAGTGGTTACATGGCATCAGATTTTGTCTTATTAACTCTTCCACTGTTATCCATTAACAAGGCACAGTAATCGATTCCATCATAGTTAAAAACTTCTCCGTCACAGGGTACATTTTGAAAAAGTGGCAAATAAAATAAATAGATCAGCGAGTTCAGAAAACTCTTTATTCCCATTTCAGAAAGAAAGACGAAAAATATTCACGCAGCTTATATAGACAAATGGAAAGCAAAATTTCCACAAAAAGAAACATAAATGGATTGCGTAGATATATTGCAGTGTATAACAGGACATGTGAGGATTATTACTTACCCTCAGAAATCTAAATGATACAGCAATATGGAGGCCTATTGGTATAAATAACACGTGAAAATTAATGCACATTTACGAGGATTAACATGTTCAGCAAAAAAGAAGCCGAAAACCAAAATTGAAAAATGCCTGGGTAATCTTATTCCTCGTAATCAGCGGTTAATCCGAAAAAATTTACATTTAAGTGTTCAAAACGTTATTTATCATGACTAAACATTTACGAGAAAAAAATGGTGCATCTTATCGTGAAACCCTCTGTGCAATCAAGCAACCTCTTGTGAGAAACTGAGGGCAAATAAAACTTACCTGCAGTCTCCTTCGCCTATGTTTCGATCCAAGTCAATGATTTATAAGTAAAATTTAATGAAGTTAAATTTGGTTAAAGATTAGAGTACAAAATTATTCTTATAGAATTTTTCATACATATTTAAAAAGTAATTCGAAAGTCTTGAATAAGTATAAGATGAAGATTAATATTTCGTTCAATAAAGCATTTTATCCGAGAGGACGTTCTAATTAATGTGCAACAACTCGAAATGCAGTGATTTAATAAAATCTCACATAGACATTCCATACATTTTTCATTATAAACTTACGCCAGAGAACGTGGGAAAAAGAGGACTGCAAGCCTTAAAATAGTGACAAGACTCGTTATAATACTATGATTTTGGAGAACTTCTCTAGTTTCGCTACAAAGAATAAATTAGAAATCCTTTGTCAGCATATATATATATATATATATATATATATATATATATATATATATAATAAAAATTCATATGAGAGCTCTAAAAATCTATCTTTATAAATATTTTTGATCACAGAGAAAAAACGCATAAATTGTCGAAGACACCCGCTGAATTATATAAACTCAGCCTTATTCTACAAATCATAGCACCTAAAATATTAGGCTGTACGACAGGAGATCTTGGTTTAAATTGAAATAAACTCCGCCCCTGCCAGATGTTTCTACGTAAATAAGCAGGTTACCATTATTGACAACAAAATACTGCAAGTCATAGTATCATTACGGAATCTAATCTCATCTATACGAGAGCACGAAAACAAAACCTCGGTTTGCTCAATCTCGAAGCCTAGAAGAAGAAGAAGAAGCTATTCTCTGCCTAAGACGCAAAGGGGGCGCAGGCATATCCTGCTGTATACACTGGCTTTTAGTATACACAGTTTTTGCTTTCATCGGTGGCTTGCAAACTTGCTGCTGACACAACAAAAGCATGTCTACATACCATGTTATATTGAACTTTTCCTGGGAGTATTAAGCAAGATAATTTCGAACATGCTAAATTAAATAATGTGTTTCACTAATGTACCAGGGAGAAAATATAAATGAACGAAAGTAATTTAATCGATTATTTGTTGCGTGTATGTTTTAGTGTAGGATATTAAACTTCATGCACAAAGTATGAATTACGCTATTTCAGTTTCGTAATATCTTCTAAAACTTAAAAAATCATAATTTTGGTCAAAAAGCGATCATTTAAAGATAAAATATAAAAATTTCTAGACCCATCATTAAAACTAAAATTCTCGGTTAAATATTTCTAGAACTAGGAGTTTGTTTCGTGTGACCCGACAGGTAAAGCTATATTCAGTAAACGCAAATGTGCATTTCGAAAGCATTTGTTTTGCAAAAGAATACGTCGCATCGAGAAATAAGTCGAAAAAATGAAATTATGAAATAGGCTTTCTCGGAAAAGATGCTATTGACCTAGTTGAGTTTAAAATTAGCAGAGGTAAACGGTCAAAATGCATACACTATTGTTGGTTTGAAAATATCTATGGTACGTCGACAATATATGGACTGCCAGGTACATGCTGATCGCCCCATTTAACCATGATATAATGCCGGCCTCTGTCGCGCACAGTATACTGAACGCTGTACTGGCCGTTACCTAAGTGTTTTATGTTTACTTCTTCACAGGGTACAATCGGTCCAGACACTCCAACGTACAGCACATCATGACCTGGAAATATAGTAAAATTATTTTATTTAGAGAAGTAATAGAAATTTAATATAAAAAAGTTATTCTGAAACTGTTCATGGGTTAAATTTTTTAATGATTTAAACGTATGAATAAGAAGTAAAGATGGAAAAGAAAAATGCATTATAAAATTTAATAGAATATACTAGGAAGCGCCACAGTTCAATCAAAATTTGTGTAAATCATCATTGCTCAACAACAACGCAGTAAGGAAACGCACCCGCGAGAATTTGCATTAGTGATCATTAGCACATCTAATAAGTGGAATTTGTTTAGAGATGGTTCACGTCCTCATTAGGATTTCCTTAAATTGCGTGAAGTATGCGGCATGGATGGCACAGTGGATAGAGTCACAGACTGTGAAACACATGCATATGTTCGTATTCCGTACGTGGCAAATTCTGGACGCCACTTAAAAAGTTCCTAATAACGACGAAACAGGTCTACCGGATGAATAGTACGCTATTTGATGCAATTAGAAGTTTACACTCGCGATATGCATATGATAAAAATCCTGTCATTAATATATATATATATATATATATATATATATATATATATATATATATATATATATATATATATATATATATAGTATGGCTCTCTGATAGACACATCATAGGCTCTTTCTAGGGACATTTTTATTACTAAATTTCTAGAACTGTATTTTTAGTGTAACAGTTCAATTTATTATTCTCATTCTATTAATTTAAGGTCAGTGTTCATTTTTTTCATTCAATAAATTTATCTAGGTCAGTCATTTTGGTTATTTAAATTAATGAATTATTAACGTGTGTGCACGCGTGCAGACTAGATTTTCTGTTTTAGAGTTGTTGGTGCATTTTCAGTTTTAGCTTAATTGCAGGCACTTAAACTGACCAATAGGGTGGCATACTGATATATATTTCCTGACTTCATTGATTATACAGAGTTAAATGTGTACGAATCTTCGAACTTAGATGCATTTTGCAGGAAGATGCAGGTAAACTTGTCGAAATGGCATTCCATATGAGTTTCCACGATGGCTCCGAAAAAACGCTCAGCAGCGAACTGCGTCATTAATTGTTATTCCCGATCCACTCTCGCGGGTCACAGTTGTGAGTCATACTTGTGTTACAATATCCTTAGGAAAAGCTAATTTCCCAGAAAAATGCAGCACAAACGTACGGTAAAACGCCGCCAAAGGCCAGTCAATACAAACACATGATTTGGCGAATCTCGCAATACTAGTTCTAGTATATGAGCATCACCGATACACATGCCGTTCAAGCAACAAGTTGGTGATTAGGAATTATGTTTTAATTATCGTGCTCTTAACAGAGTTACATCTTCTGTTCGATATCCGAGAGACAATGCGATGAAGTTGCCAAACGTAAATGGTTCACAGTGCTCGAACTTAAATTAGAATAACATCAGATACCGCTAGATGAAGAGAGCATAGCGAAAGCAGTGTGCATTACTTCTTTTGGACTATATAAATATATGCGAATGTCCTTAGGCCTGTGATACGCGTCAATGATATTTCAGAGATTAATGAACGAGGTATTAAATAAACTTCTGCGCCCCAATTCTTATGTTGGTAATATAATAAAAACCTACAATGATTTAAAACAACATATTAACAGGCATTAAAGAGAGATTTGCTCGTATTGACCAGCTTGATTTCGTCTTAATTACAAAAAATATGTATTGAAACAGAACAAAGTGAAGTTTCTAGGGTATTCAATAAGACATGGCATTATAAATACCAGAAAAGACAAAGTAGAAGCTATTAAAAAGTATTCGTCGCCGACAATTAATAAAGGACGGCGCTGATTTCTTGGAATGTGTAACTACTATCGGTCATTTATCGCTATGATGGCGCCGAGGTCCAACTCGCGTCTACATTAGGACGCGACCCATTAGCTAAGGCATGAACATATTAAAGGTCTTACTGCGCGACACTAAATTACATGCCATTCGGCCGAATATATCGTTGAAACTGTTCACCGACGCATTCGATGTAGACCTAGATGCTACACTAGGACAAGTATTCGAGGATTAATTGCACTGCATTACACTTTATTCTGTTAAATTGAAAGCGTCAGAAAAGAAATATTCGGCAGTGGGAGGAAAATTTCTAACATTATACGACTCATGCATCCACATTGAACGATATCAAATATTATCACCTTGAAGCGAATATCGGCAATGCGTCACTAGTGGAGGCACTACAGAAATGTTATCAAAATTATGCTTGAAGTGTAATTCGTCAGATAATTCTTCTTAGTCAGTTTACCTTGAGCATGTCATGTGAAAAGCAGAGTTTGTGGTGGATGATTGTTTATCGCGTATGTAAATAAATTTAATAGTCCAGCAGAATGCAAAATGCTCGTTATTGTACGACATATAGACCAAGTAAAGGAGAGCCAGAACTCAAATCATGTCAACGACGGTACCCAGACGGATTTACCATTCTAAAACATGGCCTTGCTAAGATCATCGTATATAACATTGAAGGAGATTTGGTCAGCAAGCTGTGGCTTTCTCAGGACAATCGGTGTGCGGTATTTGATGAATACCACAGGTTGAGTCATCCTGATGTGGATGGAGCTAGAATATTGTCAGAAGAACGTTTCTATTAGCCTACTATAAGACGAAATATAACCAAATTGGGGTTTGCTTGTCGCCCATGTTAATTCTTCAAAGTCTTTCGTCATAGGCATTCAGAAATTAGCCGTTTCGAGCGGCCTAACGCTCGCTCCTGATTTAACTTTGTCGAAAACATTGCTCTTCCTGAAATGCGTGGCTTCCGGTACTGCGTGACAATAATTGATCAATATAAAAGCCGGATGGATGGAATACTATTAACTAGTCAAGATGCAGAGACTATTAACTTCGCGTTCTTGTTACATTGAGTGGCAAGATTTGAGATAACAGATGTAATAGTTACTGATCATGGTGCCAGATTCATGATACATATTTTGCAAGATAAATATTAATTTCTGGGAGTCGATTTGTGAAGAACAACAGCTTTCAATCTTAAATGTAACAGTTTGTGGAACGCGTACATTGCGAATTAAATGCGGCGGTACGTGCATTTAGCGAAAAATCTGACTGGTTTACCACACTCCCATTAATACTACTGAGCATACGATCTAGGTATCGTGATAGCATAAAGGCATTGTTTGCGAACGTCACATTGGGTCATAATCTGCAAGTCTCTGCAGATTTGATGAGATGTTTTGGGGTTAGTTATGAAACATCAACAGCAGAAATTACGAAAATCTTCAGCGTGTTGTTAAAAGTTTGCCTACACAACCATTCAGAGAATATCATTCGCCAGTTGGTGTTTTGATGGCATTATACATTTGTAAGCAAGCCTATGTCCGAATCGACGCAGTTAAATTTTTAATCAAGCCAAAGTATACCAGGCCTCGTCCGATAGTTAAGCAAAGTCCCAAACTTTCTTTGATTGAATATGACGGAAGACAACAATATCCATAGAACGATTAAACCCTACATTTAGGTTCCATATTTGGACTCCAATCATAACAGGATATAATTGTTATCAAGAACAAGTGTTATCATCATTTAAATCTCAACTAGTATGTCAGTGCACAAAAAGAAAAGTAACATGAAAGGAAAGAAAGTATAATCTCATGCACATTCGTTTCGTGCTTACTGGCGAATCATCAGTAGGAGCCGATATTACGGCCTTTAACCACTATATATTTGGGTGAGGAATGTGTATTGTACCATCCTATTATCCCACATTCATCACCCAAATATATAGTGGTTAAAGAGCGTAATACCGGCTCCTACTGATGAGTCGCCAGTAAGCACGAAACGAATGTGCATGAGATCATTCTTTCCGTTCATGCTGTCTTTGGTCTATCCCTCTGGTCACAACTGAACTAATTTGTTACCAAGTTCGCAACACCTAATACATACTTGAATGCCCATATTGTTTTGAAAATTCTTTCGCTGTTAACAATGGTTGTGATACCATATGTGCAGCTGTTTTTTCTTCTTCAGTTTGTTGCCAATCCAATCGAATGTTTTTTGGGTCTGCTCGAGAGTGTTTGACCTTGCTTGGATGCAAGTAAATTGTTGTTGGGTTATCTGATTCGTGGCCAGTAGATTATAAAATCATGTTGAAGAAGAATCTTTTGAATGTATAGGTCAGTGCATGTCATATATATATATATATATATATATATATATATATATATATATATATATATACGAACTAAACTAAAATTGATAACATATCATATAGTTTTACAAGGAGGACGAAGTCTGCATTAGAATAAGGGAAATTAGACATGACGAAGATGTGATTCTTTAAGATAAACTATGGTTATGATTCGTTAGTCGAAATGATGTTTCCTAATCTATTATATCACATAGCACAAAGTTTTTCTATCACGTATATATGTAAATTTCATCTTTAAATATGTTAACAAAAATATCAGTTAGTAAAGTTTGAAAATTGTATGTAATATGCGGCAGGAATGGCACAGTGGTATGTGGGCAAGATTCAGAAGAAAAAATACCTCGGTTAGTCCCACAACCGTGGCAAATTCTGCCAAGTACTTAATGATTTACCCCTAAGGACGACATCGTTTTTGTTCATGAATTGTCTTTACCACGTGAAGCAATGTTCATTGTATATTGACACAAAAAATATTTATCAATACATGAAAATTCCAACTCGTATCATTTCTCCAGGTGGCCTGGTGTTCGTTATATAATGACAGATAGGTGTTGGCTAAATAAAACTTCAGGTCAAAGAGATGCCAAATCGGCTCCATCTAAAGGAAAGGCTAACGAAAACCCAATTAGTTGTACGACTGAAAGTTTTTTTATTGCGCTGGAGGACTGTTGTGGTGGTGTGAGTGCAAGACTTATATTGAAATGTGCTTAGGTTAGAGTTCCAGTCGCGTAAAATTGTGGAAAGCACAGGAAGAGTTTCTAATATGGAAGAACCCGGTCTACCTGGAGAATTGCCTTAGTCGCTTTAGGCTGTTTTTTCTAAACTGTAAACATACATTAATATGAAAATATAAATGGATTTAGAACTTCACTTTGTTATCACTGTTGTGGTATTTTACAGGTATAAAATTGGCCTGATATTTAACGCGTTCTCATTCAGCGCATGATAACAGGAACTAGCTGTCTTATACATGTGTTTTATTTTTATTTCCTAAAGTGTCTTTGCTAATTAAATAACATCTTACGTAGCAGCATAACAACACACGTCAGCATGTCAAAATGACATTTTTCATCATAAAATTTCGCGAAGCCTAAGTCGAGGCCTATTAACGAACGAACTACACAGGAGCCCGTGATGAATTTTCACAATCTACTTTTATTTGAAGGTGGAATTATAAATTGCATGCTCTCTGTTTAGCCAGTCTGCTGGTATATAGATTCATACACAATCGAAGTTAATTATTTAGGCATGATGAAATAGATGGAAGTTTTATATATTTTTAAACGGCTAGTTCATATAATATGGCGCTTAATAGAACGAAAGAAATTTGATCGCAAAGTCATAGTCCAATAAATGTAAAACTATGATGACAAAATGTACTTTTTATACCACTGGATCAGAACCTATATCGCACAAGATGCCCATAGGATATATATATATATATATATATATATATATATATATATATATATATATATATATATATATATATATATGTGGGTCCCAATGTCCACATTCCTTTTTGTGAATGTGCAGTTATATTCAACAGATTTTGTTTAGTTAGGTGAATTTGTATATTATCCTCCACTTTTCGTTCTACGCACACACGTGATGCATTAATATACCACATTTTCGCCCTCAGAAGTGAAAAATGTCTATACAACTAACCGGCCTGTTTGGCGTCAACAGTAAACGTATTGTTAAAGTTCAAGTAAGCTGTTCGCAATCCCGGTCCATGACACAGTACACGTTCTGGACGCGAGGCCAAAAGCGAGCGTTGAGGGCCGGTGCCCACTCTGCCGAGGTCAACAGTAACTTCAGCAGTGTCAGCTGTGAAAACATCCAAGCCAGCATCACCAGTGACATACGCCTAAAAGAAAAAGAATGTACATGCACTTTATTAATTATGCGTCAAAGGCTTTTCTGACTGACAAGGCTTTACGAGTGTGTGTTCCTAAACATTAATTTGTTTTTGGTGCACATTAAAAATGCAAACACCTGGTAGGAATAGTTGTAAATCTGCTCTGGATTAAATATTGTCAACTGATCATTTATTATAATAATAAGTAATATATGCAGCTAAATTAAGCATTTTCTTTTAAAAATGTTAACTCTACTCAATTAAGGTAATACAAAAAGACATATAAAAATACTGGTGTATATTATATCGCTTAAAACTTGACATAAACGTGATTATCAATGATGATATTAGGCTTGAAAGATGTGCTTTTTTGCGCGGTGTGATCATCAAATTTAACGCATCCACGATTTTATTTCGTGGGTGGTAGAATTGCACTCTCAGTTCTGCAATGATCCCATTGATCCACATTTCCGAGCAAGCGTTTAGTTCGGCTTCGTGGGGGCTGATGTGCAAACTTATTCTCTCACTCCGAAGGCTTCCACACCATTCATACTTGTTGTGGCCACCTATATAGGTTAGGCCGTGCATGCGGATCCCCTCGGTGTTTATTATCAGTGTGTTATCCAGACGAGACTTAATTATGCCTAATTCTGCAGTCAAATTGTTCATTTGTGCAGTCAGTCCTTGATACAACGTTTCCAACACATCAGAAGTCATTTGTAAAGGTACTATACATGCTTTATTTTTAATAAAGTATTTATAGGTTTTTGCTTGGATAAAGAGCATCGATTTAGTAAAACAAATTTATCAATATTAATTATTTTATGTTCACTTCAGCTCAAAGTCTGCTTCCATCATTGTGCTGCCTGCTTTATCCAAATAAGGGCGCTTCTGCGAGGACTTACCGTTGAATTAATGCCCCTTGTGCGTTCTTAATCTCAAAGGTAGCTATTGCTTTAGTACTAACCAGTGGAAATGAGGTACGATCTAATCTTGGTCTTAGATTAGATACGATCGTAACTCATTTCCACTGGTTAGTATGAACGATGTTGAAGCCTTCGGAAGAAAGAGACGAATCGGCACCTAGCCAACAAGAAGACGAATTCGATGCGTATTTGGAAATGGAGAACAATCGACTCTTTGCGATACTGAAAGTGCAAAGCGTCAACCCGCGAACGGCCATCGCGAATAATTAAGATATGACGCTCGCACTACGCGACCATTCAAGGAATATGTGCACTTCAGATGTTCGATTCACTTTCGATGGTCAATATTTCATGCACATCGATGGAGTTTCTACTAGTTGATGTCTGGAAATCAGAAGACATCAATAACTTTCAGTTATACATATCCGAGTTATATTGACGGTACTTCCATACTCATAAGTGAAAATGTAAAAAAATGACATACTCTAAGATTTTAATAACGATGGCCATCATATTCAGTGCACTTGCAAGCGCGAAATCCCTCAGTATAATGCACTTTCTTGCCTGGACACATGAATAATTAAACAGGAAGATGGTAAACTAAAAAGGAAAATATACCTAAAGCGGACTCGGATTGGATATGGAATTCAGTAAGTCAACGCTGTTCCAATTTCCCGAAAAAGAAATTTGAAAAACTATTTATTCTTTAGAATAAGGCAAATGTATCCAGAAGAATTTCAATGCCAAGAACTGGTGGTACAAGGCACAATTTTATGTGAAAATGGGTATCCGTAAATTTCGTTAAACAACGACGAAAAGGCAATCAAGAGGAACCCAGCCAAAGGACGATGTATGTCATTGGGCTTTTTAAAGAGGATGCACCGATTGAAATATTTACTGTAAAAATTTATAAAAGGATTTCTTAGATGATTATTACGCAAATGAATTTCGTTTATATAACAAAATTCCTCAAAAACATAAATGTAATGGACAAGCTCCCTGAATTTGAAGAGTTATTATTTATACGAATGAATGTAGGCCAGACCAATTTATTAATATGCAAGCTAATTTAAGAGTTCTTTAGACAAAATACATCTAGCAAAATAAAGAACGTTTTCGTAATAACTGAACATATCACTAAAAATTACGCTACACATCAGGCGGATTTTACGGTGTTTTTCCAAGCTAAACACGAAAAACAGTTACACTCATCAGATGTTATATGAAACATCCTTAATTTTGAATAAAATAAACAAACGATGTTCGTACATGATTTGAATATAAACTGGTAAATTAAACAGTCACTGATTGCGTGGGTGGTGATAACAATGATTTAAATAAAGTTTACGAGCATCATCCAAGCACCAATACCATTGAACCTAACTAGTTGCACGACATAACAAAACTACCGTCAGACGCACGTTTTGAGGCGTTTCCACCTTTCATGATCATCATCAGAGTACGACAGTATACTGACTAGCGAGGGTCAAACAGCAAAGCATATATATGGAAAGCAAAATTAGATATATATATATATATATATATATATATATAGATTCAAAACAATTAAACAATCGGGGATTACATCGCGGTGGTATTATTTAAAAAAGGATTGCCAGCTTGAAGGAAACACCAATTCCATTTTATCTAACTAGTTGTCGAACAACATCGCAAAACTACCGTCAGTCACACGCACTGACGCGTTTCGAACTTCCATGATCATCATCAGAGTACGACGGCAAACTGACTAACGACTGGCGGTAGTTTTGCTATGATGTTCGACGACTTCAGACTCATAAACTTGATTAAAAGAATTATTTATCAATTTTTCTTAAAATTTATACTCCTCTAAAGAGATTTACATTTTCTTGCATAACCTGTCCGGAAGTATGCGTATGAACTCTATTTCTGAATGTTGATACAAGATAAAATAAATGACCAATCAAATCTCGGTATCAGCGGATAGTGTGAATTAACCAATAACGCATATTTTTTGCAATATTTTATACATTTAACTGTTCATCTTTAAAGGTCAATTATTACCTTGAACGGCGATCCAATGATATGCGTTCCTGAGCCATATTTAATGCTGATTAGGTATTCACCAGGCGCATAGGGTAAATATGTGAAGGCATAACCGTCGGGGCGTTCACTGCAATTCAACTGCACTTTACTGGGCCCATCAACGGTCACAGAAAGTGCTCCGCTACCAGCGTACATAGTGTTCACAAAGAATCGATTTCGCTCACCTATAAGACACATAAACATGACTGACTTCTTAAAAGTTCCACAAGCTTAACAGTAAATAAGTAAATATCACATTACATAAAATTTCCTTATTTAATATATAGCAGTCAGATACGGTTTGTTTCGAAGAAATAACATAGGAGATTGAACCAAACCAAAGTATATAGGGGGTAAAGGGCGTAATACCCTCTCCGACTGATGAGTCGCCAGTATGCACGTAACGAATGTACACACGAGGTTATACTTTCCAGTCATGCTGACTGATTTATCCATCTGGTCCTAATTGAACTAATTTGTTACTAGGTGCACAGCACTTAAAACAAAAATTCCGCATTTTTACATATTAAAATTACATTTCGGTGCAAATTTCCTTTCATCAAATTATCGACATACGATTAAACCGGTGTGGTACACAAAAGGTTTTTGTAAGTAAATAAGATTTTGGCTTGCAATGACTGTGGATAATATTAAGTAAGTATTTTGAACGGTTAAATCGATAACAGTAAACATTTTTCGCTACGAAGGTTTGATAATCCGATGGAAGCACTTATAAATCTTGGAAGCAACATATTTGACCTTATTTGAAGCTTACAAGTTAACGTAAGACGCAGTCACATGATCCAGTAATATTTCCTGAACGCCAATTTGTTACTATGCAAAAAAATTATATGAACATCACACCTATTATGTCTGTCAATCTAGAGAGTGAACAAGCAGATGCATAATAGTTATTCTTCAAATACACCAAATATTTATTAACCGATATGGATATAAAAAACATTTTAAATCACAAAGTTGCGCTTTCATTCAGTCTTGTCAACTGCTTTTACTGGAGATATGAACCGAAAAAATTAGTTATGTTTTGATAGAAATACAGTGCACATTAAAAAAAGTATATATATATATATATTTATGATATCCATGCCGTTTTAATTAACACAGTATTCTTATAATTAAGAAAACAACACATAAATGGATATCAATGGCATGGATATCATAAAGATTATCAAAGAGCGGGGTCAGCCTTTTACCCGTAAGGAACTAAACACTTATATTGCAGCCAACTGTACGTGTGCCAAACTTCTAGAAAGGATTAAGTTCTTCAAATCGTGTTTAGAATCAGATGTTGTGCCAAAACGATTCCTCAAGCAATGCAGAAGAAATAACCAAAAACCGACGAATAAACTTATAAGTCGCTTATTGCTTAATGGTATCGAGGACAACCAATCAAAACTGCAAGATGCTGAGAGCATCATTCAATCACTGGGTTGTCAAATTGCAAGACTGAACGACGGCGAATACACCGCTCTCACAAAGAAGATAGAAACAATAATGAAAATAACAGCGGAAAAAGAAACCAAGGACCACACCAGAGACCTGGAAAAATTTCCTACGCAATCAAAATTTCCTACGAACCCAGACGCTTTTATTCACAATTATTCAAAAGTGATCTTGTCAAAACACCAGAAAGAATTACTCTCCTTAGGAGCAAAATTCTGCGTAGTCAAGAAAAACCTAAGTGAACGTGACATTATTGACATTCAGGCTGGAACGGAAAATTTCTACAATGACTTAACGAAAGACACCGCCCCACATGCATTCAATGGACAAGGACTGAAAGCTGAGATAGTAAGCGCACTAGAACAATACAAGAAGGAATTCAAAGGCAGCCAAATCATCACAAAACAGCACATAGACGAACTCAGAAAACTCCAATCAGACAAATCCATACGACTTGCCACACCCGACAAAGGATCAGGAATTGTTATACTTGAAGCCGACGCTTACAGGAAGGCCATGAACGATATAATAAATGATCAATCTAAATTTAAGCATGACATCAAACAGAAAGATGATTCAACGAACATCGAATCAAGAATTAATGCAATTTTGAAAAAGATGGAAAAACATGTTCTAACATCGATGGCTGACTCCGAGATTAGATCAAAACTCACAGAAGACATCCAAAAAGCAAAAAAACCAGTCGGAACAAACACCGCAAGATTGTACGGCAAACCAAAAACTCATAAAGCCGTGACAGCCTCAGGAGCTCCTTCGATGCGGCCCATTATGTCAATGATCAACGCTCCACAACATAAACCAGCCAAGTTTCTCTGCAAACTACTTGAACCAATACGGAGCATCATAAACGCTAACACTATCAAGGACTCCTTCGAACTAGCAAATGAATTGAAGGGGAAGAACATCCTACAGAATAAAATGGTCTCGCTTGACGTCTCATCCTTATTTACAAACATACCACTGGATAAGACAACGGAGATCTTGTGTGACCTCATCAAAAATGAGTTTTTTGACTTCCCTATAGACACCAATGACATCAAAGACCTCATATTAGCATGTACTAAAAACGTGCAATTTACTTTCGAAGGGATATACTACCGCCAGATCAATGGTGTAGCTATGGGAAGTTGCATCGCACCCCTCCTGGCAGATGTATACATGTATCACCTGGAAAAAACGAGCCTAAAAGGTATAATTGACCAGTGCACACTCTACAAAAGGTATGTAGATGATATCTTGTTGTTCATCTCAGAGGAAGCAGACCCTTCCGAAATCCTCAAACAAGCAAATGGAGTCGATCCAGACATCAAATTCACTCTCGAGGTAGAGAAAGACGACAGTTTCCCATTCCTTGACATCAAACTCACTCGAGAAGCAAACGGAGATTTGACACTGGCCATACATAGAAAATCTACTTTCACCGGACAATACATTCATTACAACAGTAGTGTGCCAAAATCCCACAAAAGAAACTTAGTAAACAACCTAGCAAACAGAATCAGGAAGATCTGCTCTGAACACAAGATTGAGGAAGAACTGGGCTACCTGAGGAAAATTTTGCTAATGAACAACTACCCAGAGCGGTTCATTGATGTCAACATCAGACCACGGCAGATTCGTACTAGAGAGGATACCGGCAAGCAGGTTTTCCTAAACTTACCATTTAGAGGCGACGTACCAGCCTCAATAATTGCACGGCGGCTGAATAGAATAACTAAGGACAACTTTCCCAGTGTTAAAGTTAATATGACATTTAGTACACAGAGAATCATGAGGTTGGATGCCAAAGATCAATTGCCAATTCTCTCCAAATCATTCATAGTCTACAAATTCTCATGTATGTGCGGTAGCACATATATCGGACGTACGAAGAAGCAATTGATAAGCAGAATCCAGCAACATTTGCCACAGAAATTGATTAACAAAGGCTTGCCACCGTCAGGAAAATCAGCTATTTCCGATCATATATTGGCAACGGGGCACCCTGTCAATTCGACCAATTTCACAATTTTACATAAAGCAAAATCCGAAAAATTATTATTTATCTACGAAGCACTTTACATAAAACAACAAGCACCTGACCTTAACATTCAAAAGTTTCATCAACATGATATCCTTATCGACTGGCCAAGAATAACAAAATTCAACAACAATCTACTAGTATCCAGCCAAGAACCATTAGGCCCTCTACTAGAATCAACAAACGTACAATCGGATTGGCAACAATGTGAAGTGGAAATAACAGAGGCGCATACGATGACAGAAGTCTCCAAACAATGTGAGCGTTTAACATTGCAATCAACATTAGCGTTGTTACCAAGCGAAAATAGCAATCTTGCGCAGCGGGGTGAAACGATCAACTATACTGGGAAAAATAGCACTTGTACATGTAACAGTGAACAATTTGCACAAATGGCTAACTCTCAAGATACCAAAACAATAATGACAAGATCTCAGACATCACTTCGCAATACTGCGAGAATGACCTTTACATACAAACACGCATACACAACACAAACACAAACGCATACACACTCACCAACTAGTCAAAACAAGAAACAACAGTAATAACGAGTCAGATTTGTTACCAATAGCATAATCAATTGAAAACCCAAAATGTATAAATATGTATGATTGTATAAGAGATGTTTAGTATTCACGAAATAAATGGCCTTTATCCACTTTGTTATTTATGTGTTGTTTTCCTAATTATAAGAATACTGTGTTAATTAAAACGGCATGGATATCATAAAGATTATCAAAGAGCGGGGTCAGCCTTTTACCCGTAAGGAACTAAACACTTATATTGCAGCCAACTGTACGTGTGCCAAACTTCTAGAAAGAATTAAGTTCTTCAAATCGTGTTTAGAATCAGATGTTGTGCCAAAACGATTCCTCAAGCAATGCAGAAGGAATAACCAAAAACCGACGAATAAACTTATAAGTCGCTTATTGCTTAATGGTATCGAGGACAACCAATCAAAACTGCAAGATGCTGAAAGCATCATTCAATCACTGGGTTGTCAAATTGCAAGACTGAACGACGGCGAATACACCGCTCTCACAAAGAAGATAGAAACACTGATGAAAATAACAGCGGAAAAAGAAACCAAGGACCTCACCAGAGACCTGGACAAATTTCCTACGCAATCAAAATTTCCTACGAACCCAGACGCTTTTATTCACAATTATTCAAAAGTGATCTTGTCAAAACACCAGAAAGAATTACTCTCCTTAGGAGCAAAATTCTGCGTAGTCAAGAAAAACCTAAGTGAACGTGACATTATTGACATTCAGGCTGGAACGGAAAATTTCTACAATGACTTAACGAAAGACACCGCCCCACATGCATTCAATGGACAAGGACTGAAAGCTGAGATAGTAAGCGCACTAGAACAATACAAGAAGGAATTCAAAGGCAGCCAAATCATCACAAAACAGCACATAGACGAACTCAGAAAACTCCAATCAGACAAATCCATACGACTTGCCACACCCGACAAAGGATCAGGAATCGTTATACTTGAGGCCGACGCTTACAGGAAGGCCATGAACGATATAATAAATGATCAATCTAAATTTAAGCATGACATCAAACAGAAAGATGATTCAACGAACATCGAATCAAGAATTAATACAATTTTGAAAAAGATGGAAAAACATGTTCTAACATCGATGGCTGACTCCGAGATTAGATCAAAACTCACAGAAGACATCCAAAAAGCAAAACCAGTCGGAACAAACACCGCAAGATTGTACGGCAAACCAAAAACTCATAAAGCCGTGACAGCCTCAGGAGCTCCTTCGATGCGGCCCATTATGTCAATGATCAACGCTCCACAACATAAACCAGCCAAGTTTCTCTGCAAACTACTTGAACCAATACGGAGCATCATAAACGCTAACACCATCAAGGACTCCTTCGAACTAGCAAATGAATTGAAGGGGAAGAACATCCTACAGAATAAAATGGTCTCGCTTGACGTCTCATCCTTATTTACAAACATACCACTGGATAAGACAACGGAGATCTTGTGTGACCTCATCAAAAATGAGTTTTTTGACTTCCCTATAGACACCAATGACATCAAAGACCTCATATTAGCATGTACTAAAAACGTGCAATTTACTTTCGAAGGGATATACTACCGTCAGATCAATGGTGTAGCTATGGGAAGTTGCATCGCACCCCTCCTGGCAGATGTATACATGTATCACCTGGAAAAAACGAACCTAAAAGGTATAATTGACCAGTGCACACTCTACAAAAGGTATGTAGATGATATCTTGTTGTTCATCTCAGAGGAAGCAGACCCTTCCGAAATCCTCAAACAAGCAAATGGAGTCGATCCAGACATCAAATTCACTCTCGAGGTAGAGAAAGACGACAGTTTCCCATTCCTTGACATCAAACTCACTCGAGAAGCAAACGGAGATTTGACACTGGCCATACATAGAAAATCTACTTTCACCGGACAATACATTCATTACAACAGTAGTGTGCCAAAATCCCACAAAAGAAACTTAGTAAACAACCTAGCAAACAGAATCAGGAAGATCTGCTCTGAACACAAGATTGAGGAAGAACTGGGCTACCTGAGGAAAATTTTGCTAATGAACAACTACCCAGAGCGGTTCATTGATGTCAACATCAGACCACGGCAGATTCGTACTAGAGAGGATACCGGCAAGCAGGTTTTCCTGAACTTACCATTTAGAGGCGACATACCAGCCTCAATAATTGCACGGCGGCTGAATAGAATAACTAAGGACAACTTTCCCAGTGTTAAAGTTAATATGACATTCAGTACACAGAGAATCATGAGGTTGGATGCCAAAGATCAATTGCCAATTCTCTCCAAATCATTCATAGTCTACAAATTCTCATGTATGTGCGGTAGCACATATATCGGACGTACGAAGAAGCAATTGATAAGCAGAATCCAGCAACATTTGCCACAGAAATTGATTAACAAAGGCTTGCCACCGTCAGGAAAATCAGCTATTTCCGATCATATATTGGCAACGGGGCACCCTGTCAATTCGACCAATTTCACAATTTTACATAAAGCAAAATCAGAAAAATTATTATTTATCTACGAAGCACTTTACATAAAACAACAAGCACCTGACCTTAACATTCAAAAGTTTCATCAACATGATATCCTTATCGACTGGCCAAGAATAACAAAATTCAACAACAATCTACTAGTATCCAGCCAAGAACCATTAGGCCCTCTACTAGAATCAACAAACGTACAATCGGATTGGCAACAATGTGAAGTGGAAATAACAGAGGCGCATACGATGACAGAAGTCTCCAAACAATGTGAGCGTTTAACATTGCAATCAACATTAGCGTTGTTACCAAGCGAAAATAGCAATCTTGCGCAGCGGGGTGAAACGATCAACTATACTGGGAAAAATAGCACTTGTACATGTAACAGTGAACAATGTGCACAAATGGCTAACTCTCAAGATACCAAAACAATAATGACAAGATCTCAGACATCACTTCGCAATACTGCGAGAATGACCTTTACATACAAACACGCATACACAACACAAACACAAACGCATACACACTCATCAACTAGTCAAAACAAGAAACAACAGTAATAACGAGTCAGATTTGTTACCAATAGCATAATCAATTGAAAACCCAAAATGTATAAATATGTATGATTGTATAAGAGATGTTTAGTATTCACGAAATAAATGGCCTTTATCCACTTTGTGTTATTTATGTGTTGTTTTCCTAATTATAAGAATATATATATATATATATATATATATATATATATATATGTATATATATATATATATATATATATATATATATATATATATACATGAGTATTACCCGGACATTCGTTAAATTGCATTCGTTTTCACAATGGTTTTTATATTCTATCAATATATATTAAAACGGTGTCATAAGTTCATTTTACAAAAATGATAAATATTGTTTTTGGTTCAAAGCAGTTATTTTAAATTTTTTTCTAGAAAATCCGACATGAACAATCAACAGAAGACGAGAACATTGAAGCGTAAGTAAAATATGCTAGGGTTGCAATGTTTTATTTTTTGTATTAAAAATTTCACAATTATCGGCATTAACATATTTGCTTTTTCAGTGACACGATTAAAGAAATTTACATATTGCATCGTGGATGTTTCCATATAATAAAAAAGATTTTGATACATGATAGATTCCACAAACATCAAAATAATTCGATTCAGTGCTTGAATTTGGCTAATGTTATTTTGTAAATAAATAAAGTTATTTAGTGTTAAAATTTAAGAAAACAATATGAATAAAATAATAGTAACTAATATATTCATTTTAAAGGTTATAAGAATTGAGCATATTTTAAAAATTTCCAAATTTAATTTGTTTTGAGTAAGAAGTCTGTTTAATTTCGAATTTTTAATTTATGAATATGTTGTCAGTTTTCATTCAATAGTATCTAATCGACTTGACCTAAATTATGAAATTTTTTTTGTAATTAAAATTAATTACATTTTAAAATTTACTCTGACGAATTTTGTCCTCTTTTTCAGAATTAACTCAGTTTACACAAATCTCTAGTAAAAAATCAAAATATGTCACTATCGTTACTATGAATGGGAAACTATTATAAAGATACACCTTTCTTATAATCGATAAAAGTCAGGTTAATGAATCCTTTTTCAAAATTTAAGAAAAAAAATTATATGATGAATATGCACATATACAAAATATATGTAACTATGTATTTAAATACATGAGAATCGTGGATTTGCTTATTTACAAAGAAACTGTGTAAATATTTATAAATTCAATTGACCAATTATTTTAAAACGAGTTATTTGGTAAACAAATAGAGTTACGTTTACTGCTAACTACTGTTCTATAATCATATTTATACACAAACATATATAGATAAAATCTCTAAAGATACCTATAGGCACACACATATATCGATACATTTAAAACAATACTTAAAATAAAATCACCATAAATTTCAGTTACATTTTGTTTCCTTTTCTGACTAATGAACATACTTAAGCAATATTTCACTAACACCAACCATCAACTTACACAATCATTCTATTTTATAGATGAATTAATTTAAACTAGTTTAAATAATATGATTGTTCATTATTGGAATTTGAAGTGTTAACGAATAATAAATTTGAATTCGTTATCAGCGAATATGTTTGAGATAATAAAGGTAATTACATTTATCCACAAATTTGTTGAACT
>JAQBSW010008617.1:0-33163 GCA_029291075.1 Eudiplozoon nipponicum
TCGGTTTTAAATTAAACCTCGATAAGATTTGTTTGATGAAACTTATCTCTGAACCATTTTGTTCTTTCTCTGATACAAGTTGTCCCCTTGATATTGAAATAATTGACTCGGCCGAGCACCTTGTTATCTAACTTTCTAAATCGCTAGACTTCTCCCTATATCTTCGACATACTACCTCCAAAATCTTCAAGAATGTAAAAGTGATCGGTAAAATGAGGAAATTTTATTTAACTGCATTACGCTATGCGCAGTTTACAGCGACAGAATCCTTATAATAAAACACGGCCTTAAAATTATTCAATATGCGCATTTATATATACGTAAATGGACAGATATACATTGTCAGGATATACTACAATTCCCATAATTTAACAAAAGTTATTCATTAACCAAGTAGGTTTTGCTTATTTTGAGCACTCGTCTGTGTGTGTCAAAATTGTCGCGTTTGGGATTTAAACCCAGAAGCATTCAGCTCCGAGTCAAACATCTGATCTCTAAAGCCATTAATGATGCAAATCGCAAGAACTTCCAATGAAACAACAAAGAATTAATTTATTTAATGCTATAAACAGGTGAATCCATTTTGATATTTCTGTTCGTCTCAAAGTCTAAATTTCTATCTACGATCTGTCATTATAAGACAGAGTTTATACCAATTGGGAAACTGATTATAAATAATGTTAAAAAACAGGATATCGATTTCCATGTACTTCTTCAGTATAAACAAAGTTTTATATAACAATGAACGTGAAATAGGCTATACATCAGAATTATTTTGATCGCCATTTTCACCTGAGAACATTTCGTACGGATTAAGCAATTATTCCTTTGCAAACCTGAAAGAGCTACTCGCATGTACTTCATATTCAAATAGCAACTGAAGTTAATTCGGCAGACATTATTTCAGAGGTGCTCTCTTATATAAGGTTTGCGATCTAATATTCCAACTAGCCATTCCACAATCTTTATTTATTAAACCGAAATCGTGCTACTTAGGCAATTAATGTTGAATTGTTTATATTGACAGCGTTATATTTATATGCTGGCATAAAATAAACATAGAAAAATATGCATAATTCAATTCATCAACATGACTGGCTTCGTCCGTATTGGGCGCTTTTCAGTATTTGCCCGTTTCATTGCGGCAGGCATTCGAACACCCGAGTATACCGCGTTATGTCAGGCACCTAATCCTCTGTGCCATTTTGGCGAGGATATCAAGCCAACATTATATATATATATATATATATATATATAAAAAAACTCAATCAGGTCATTGAATCGGTGTTATAATGAATTACACGTCTATAATTCAGATAAGCACCAATCACGTTCTATCTAACCAATTGAGCGATGTAGTTAAACTCTCGTTAGTCACACGTACCTTTCAATTATTTTTCCATAATATTACAGAATTAAGTATACGATACATAACCAAATGCCCCGGGTTCCTTCGGAGTTCGGAAATTTTCTAGCTACTACTGATGTGCAACCAATAAGAACGGACGATTTCTCGTTGAGAAATTTCATTTTCTATCTTATTTTATACGGACGGAATGTTTATAATCAAATTCTATCTTTATACATTAATTCAGCATCACTTCAAAGTTTAGAATGGCTTGTGTATTTTATCACAAATCGGTGTATGAATGATGCACAGAAATAGACGTCTTGTCAAAAAAATAAGTTTTTTCGCAAGACATGCGTTGCTTGTTAGAATGTAAAATTAAATGAAGGACGCTGAAACAAATGTTTATAGTGTTAAATGTAGACCGTGAAAAATGTATCAACTACTGATTAACGCCCAATAAGGTCGAAACTGGTCTACGTATTGAATAAAATTTTATGATGTAAGAAAATGTTTAGTTTATAATGATAACGTATTTGATCAAAACCTACCATTATACTTTCATTATATTTAGATATACGCATATATATATATATATATATATATATATATATATATATATATATATATGTAATGAATACACACCATCTTATTTACTGCACTAAGCTTTTGTCGTCTGTTTGCTTTTTAAGTATTGAAAAAGAAGAAAGCACAAAACACTGAATTTTAAATTTGCTAAAAGTGAACTTCTATTGTTAACTCGCTTCTTAAGAAAGAATTAACCAGCAATTGCCTGTCCTTTTGTTTCACTCCAAAATTTATCAGCCTTAAAATGCTTTTTTTCCTCTTAAGTATCACACGATGAAACCAGAAATACGAGGCCAATTAGTAGAAGAACAAAGAAATCGAAAGACTGCTTGAATAGCTAAACCGGACTTCACTGAAGCAGTTGTATTAATAAACGTTTTATTTCATTAAAGCCATTCATCTTGGACAAGAAAGCCAAAAAAACGCAATTCTCTTAATTTTAGCCAGAAGCCACTGAATAGTTCGCTTTCAGATGAAGACATTTTTCTGGAATTGTGCACTTAAATTTCAGTTTAGTCTCTTTGTGCTAAGCTATAAAATTTTATTTTATATTTAAACTCATATTTCCTGTGCGTCTGTTCAACAGAATATATAACTGTTTGAGAAATTGTCCGAAAATTATTCAACATGAAATTTACACTTTTGAATTGCCACACGCTGGGAATAAACACGCCAGCTTCAATTGCCTAAGCGTTCATTGTGCATAATGATCAAAAAATGGTTTAAATCATTACATTTATTGTAGCGGTTTGTAGAATATCTAAGACACTATTAAAAACACATTCCAATTCATTTCTTGTTCAGTATATACCATTAAATGAAATCAGGAAATCAAATTCGCTTTAAATCATGACAACTTGGCATGAGCCATTCATTGGGAAAGAAATGAATAAAATTATCAATTAACTTATCGGAATGTTAGAAATAACACATTGCATCACCTATCGTCAACAGGTATGTGAAACTTGACTGTAACTTCATTTTGAGAAGCAGCACTCAAACATCCTATATGAAATCCCTAAATGAAAGGAGTTTATGATGAATCTTGAACGTTGTTCTACGGGTTTGCGCAGTGCTACCATCACATTAAGAGTATCCACGGTTTCTTTTCGTGGGTATTAGCTTTGCACTACCAGTTTCGCACAAATCCGATTGATCACCAATTCCAAGTACGTGTTAAGTTCGTCTTAATGATGGCTGTGTGCAGATTCGTCCTTTCCCTCCGAAGGCTTCAACATCATTCATACGAAGCACTGGAAATGAGGTCCGATCTCATCTTCTTTGAGTGGAAACATTACAGAAGGATTTTTCTAGTACCTTCATCCGACTTCTAATCACACGCACAGTACAATGCTAACAATAACAGATTTAATCAAATGTGATAACCTCGTTTCGAAATAAATCTATTTATATATAATTTTTACTCTCTAATGGTTTGAAACAAAGAATAATAAGTAACTAAACTATATATGTGCATATACCGTAGAAATACATGAAAATACACTCCACACACACACACATATATATATATATATATATATATATATATATATATATATATATTTATACTATTATATATATATATATATATATATATATATATACTATTAAAGAAGATGACTTCTGGCAAATTAAACAGACCAATTTAACAATATACAACTTTGTCTCCACTGTATTTGCATTACAGTAGTTTTGTGCCGTTTCAATATAAATTATCAACATTTCGTGGCTGCTTTTCAAGAATTGACAGGTTGGTTAGTCAAGATTCTAAAGAAAATGAATATAATAAAGCAATAAACGATTTAATGTTTAATGGCTATCCAAGACAATTAATTGAATCAATTATTAAAATGAGGACTTAAACAGAAACAAACGTATTACGGGCCAGAAAGAAATTAGTCTACATGAACATCCCATTTAAGGGGGATGCAGTTTCCCGAATGACACAAAAGGAAGTTGAAGCAGCATTAACACGCACATTTAATGCGGTTAAACTACGAGTGTTGTTTTGGGTATCACACTTGCCTTAACCAGCAAGCAAAGAGAAACAGCCGTTAATGTCGATATCAAATATTATTTACCAATATACTTGCGCAAGTTGTCGATCAACTTACGAAGGCCGATCGACAAGACCATTACTCGAATGAGAGAACATTGTAACTTAAACGCCTGTTTTAAATCAAATGGTGAATTCACGTCTACAATTGCGCAACACATCGTCGAAACATCGCACGTATTTTCTCCAAACGTAGCATTGAAACTTATTAATAAATGCAATAACAAAACGGAGCTAGCCACATACGAATCCTTATAGATAAACAAATTGCAGCCAGATTTATGCAAGCAGAAGAAGCATGCTCAGGCATTGATCTTGAACTGGATGTACGCACGCAATTGATTGGTTTCCGTTTTTCACATTCTCTCTATGTTTACATATTTCTATCTTGTTTTGCTTTCCAATTTATATATAAAGATATATTCATTAGCAGATGCTTGAGGAGATAATTAGAAAGAAATGTTTCTTGTATTTGATAAAATATCTTTTTGATTTTGCACATAGGAAGGGTACAATGGGTACAGCCATAGCTTGCCTTTCAGAGAATCTATATATATATATATATATATATATATATATATATATATATATATATATAGTATATATATTATTGTATATATATATATATATATATAATTTTATATATTATTGTATAAATATATATATATATCCTGTAAAAAGCAGATCTAACACTTTCTTCCAGTACAGTCGCAGCTTTCTCAAATTCCCGTTTTACTTAATCTCGCCAAATGTGCAGAATGTTAAAGGGTGGGTGTGAAAATGTCGTGAACATATGAGGTCTAACTTTACTACTGCTTTGTAACGGTAATAAAATTTAAAATTCAAAACTTAAAATTCCAAAAAACTTGTTTTTTGTCACAAATGATCTGTTAAAGTGGCAATTAAAGTTACCTAGATACGAAGAGGGTGAAAGCTAGAGCGTCACTTAAGTTAAGACGAAATATCGAAACAAAGGCAGAGATAGCATGAACGATGTTAAAGCCTTCGGAAGGAAGGTACCAATCAGCATCCAGCCACCACAAAAGACGAGCTAGATGCGTACTTAGAAATGGGGATAAATGGGATCTTTGCGAATCTTATAATGCAAATATATTACCCAAGAAAGAAAGCCGTGGACACTATAAAAGTTTGAGATGACGTTAGATGAATCCCGTAAACATGCGTGACTATTATTAAATTCTGTAAATTGGTATGAAATCCATTTTAAATGAGTGAATTGAGACCTTAGAATAAGTAGTTACTTAAATAAATTTCGATTCTACTTCAGCATTTTATATTCATTTATAAATTTAATATATACTTCAATGCGTAATTTATTTCACATGTCAAATGAAAAATTCCGATTAATTTGGAACACACATTGCTTGGTTGATTGGTTAAATAATTTGCCAAAATACACTGTAGTCCGATTGGTATAAATGGAAGACTCTGGAAGTTGTAAGGTTAAGGCTTCATTTAAATTTAACTTTAAAGTTTATCAAATTTGGCTAAATTATTGGCCATATTTGACGTTAAATAATGAGTTATCTCTTACGCCAAATATTAAAAATTGGAAACGTATAGGATCACAAGGCAACTACGTAGTTTGTCTAATATCACTTGACTATATATAAAATTTATTTAATGTTTAATGCCAGTTCCTACCGATAAAAGGTCATTGAGAACGAAGCGCATTTGTAAATAACATTAAACAGATTTTTATGTTGAAGTTGGCATATAATTGCAGTTATTTTGATACTTGCACGTTAATTAGTTAGCTTTCCGCATTCTTGCGAGCATCGACAGAATCTGTCACGCATAAGTACCATGAATGTAGAATATTTTCCACCATATTCTGCGGAAGTTAAATTTCTAATAAAAAAGCAATTTGGTGCAATGATGAATGTTTCAGTGTACAATAGAAATAGTTAAAAATAAGGTTTTGATTGTCATTTCAATAACCAAAGCTTGATTTAATGTAGATATCGCACTAGCCAAATGGCAATAATCTGCTGATGCATTCATTAAAGCAAGTCTTTGAGCTTGTAATAAAACCAAATCACATATTACATAAATAATCGCACGATATGGGAAATCTGGCACCAGTCGGACGTGCAGACTCCCTTCGACCGTCTATAGACCAACACAAATCAATGCAGTAAATTGTCAAAGGAGGAGCCAACTGCCAGCCATACATAAAATATGAAAAATCAGACATGCTTTCCGTATTCCGAGTAGTCTCTAAATTAAATACTGTTTGTTGCGGAGAACTAATATATATGCAAGTATGTATTAGGTGTTGCAAACCTAGTAACAAATTAGTTCAGTTTGGACCAGAAGGATAAACCAAAGGCAGCATGAACGCGAAGTATAATCTCATGCACATGCGTTTCGTGCTTAATGGCGACTCATCGGTAGGAGCCGGTATTACGCCCTATAACCACTATATATTTTGGTCAAGAATGTGGAATGTACCGTCCTATTATCACATTTCTTGACCAAAATATATAGTGGTTAAGGTATTGCCAACTTCACACTGATGAGGAGTCTCGTACAGTACATGGATGCGCTTTGCGTTCATGCCTTATCCTTCTGAATTTGTTGGTAAATTTCGCATCACCTAATACATACTAGTCTCTAAATTTTTGGATTCTGCTGGAAATATCGGATGAAAGATTCCTATGCATACACGGAGAAAGTTATTGTTACAGACTTCGCCACTCATGCCTATGTCATAAAATTAAAACAATTGTTGATTGAACGGATGGTTAGACCAAATGAAATTGATGTTTAAACGCAGTTCTCAAGCGTGATTTGAGGAATTGTCATTGCCGTGCGTGAAATCACGTAATTCTGTATTAATATATTCGTTAACTATTTATAAAATTTGCTTAATGAAAAATATACGAATTGTGTAAATGGATAAGCGTTTGGTCCAATATTATCCCAATGCCATCATGCATAACATAACCGACAGCGTTTCTTAAAATCTACCGCATTTATGTGCGCATTTACCAATGCTAATTAAATTGAACACAGATTATTATACAGACGATATTTATAAAAAGATTAGAGAGGTCATGACTAGACATAAAAGGAGTTTGGAAATGTGGAAATATCTAGATTCTTCTCAAATAAGGTTTTTTCAGCAATAAATAAGCGCGGAGTACACATTTCATTAATATAATTTAATTTGAATCAACTTGAATTACTTAAATATGGTTTGTGCACGGCTACTCGGATTGAGGAATCACTAGGATTTGGGTCAATATCTGTTTTCGCTAATACAACGCATTAAAGTTATAAAATAAAATGAGAAAAATGAAGCGTTGGGTATAAATGCTGTTTGGGAAATTTCATTTAAGGCCTACAATCTCATGTATGTGTGTGAAACCATGTTCCAATTTAAGGAATAATTTATGTTAGCATAGATTTGAATGTAACTATGGTCCTTCTGATAGACCGGCTCTTTCCTGTCATATATGCATATATATAGACACACACACATTATATATATATATATATATATATATATGTAATGAGACTTGTGTTTATATCATGATAACAAACTTAATTTTCTATGCCTTTTATCAACGCCCGCGCAACCATTGTTGGTTTAATTATAGAAAGCTGATATCGATAATCGGAGATCGCCCATAAAACTTCTTAGCTTCAAACTGAGATTTGTAAATTATGCGGCAATACATGGATTAACGTCAAATTTCTGTGCAAGGCAGTTGAAGATACGGACTTAAATTCTTGCAAATAGTAAGGCTGGTAAGAATACTGGACTGCTGATTACAGTACTTTCACAAACTTGTCTTTTTTAAGTATCAATCTGTGAAACGTGCTGAAATATTCTCGAATATAATGTAAATTTTGCCTGGCTTACTATTTTAATTTACATTCAGATATATTTATTGTCAAAATTAATATGCCTTTGATGCAAACGGGATGTTTTATACACTGCTTATTAAATCAGAATGTTATAAATATAATGACAGAATGATTGTGAAAATTCAATATGGTATATCTTTTCCGAAGTTATGTTACACCTCACAGTTAGTGCGCGAGTTTCCTTTTAAACACTAGTACTAGATATTCCTTTAATCTATTACAACAAATAAGAGAATGCTGCCACGTATTACAATAATGTCTTATTCTTAATAGTTCCGTGATTCTGAAAAGCATCTGTCACGTATTTTGGCCCAAATTTCAAATGAAGCGTCATAGTTTTCATGGATATAAACTTATATCTTGTTTCAGAAAATATATAGGCATTCAATCAGCCATTTATGGTTCCCTAGCTTATTAAAATGTAGGGCATTTGTGACCAAGTTTCTTATATTGCAGCATTTCTTACAGGGTAAATAGCATTAAGCTACGGAAATAGACGGACTGGTACATGATAAGCAATTGTGTATTAGGTGTTGCGCACATTCTAACAAATTAGTTCAAACATGACCAGAAGGGTAAACCAAAGTCAATGTGAACGAAACATATATTCTTGTATATATTCGTTACTTGATTACTGGTGACTCATCAGTAGGAGCCCATATTACACCTTTTAACCACTAAATATTTTGGTGAAGAATGTGATAAAATAGGCCAATAAGCACAGGTGAATATTGCAGCCTTACTATATATATATATATATATATATATATATATATATATATATATATATATATATATATATATATATATATATATATATATATATACTATATATATATATATATATATATAGAGTTGGCTTTGAAGTCCTTTATGGAGAATTTACGAGGCTAACTTTACTTCTACATAAAAGCACATTCATAAAACACGAAACGAATGTGCACGAGATTATACGATCAGTTCATGCTGACTTTGGTTCATGCTTTTGGTCATGTATGAACTAATCAGTTACTGGGTGCGCAACACATAATACACAATTGCATATATATTGGTTCTCCGCCACAAACAGTATACAACTGTTAAATAATTAAAATGTCTGCCTCACGAAAAAAGTATTTTTTGGGCTAAAGGGAAATGAACAGCCACGTGATCCTATTGTAATTAACATTGCATGAGTTTACACGTGTAGAAATGCCCAATCCCACCTTCATGATGCATACTTGGCTAGTGTAAAGTCAGTAGTGGTTAACAGATGTACCAGTAAGTATAAGTACAGCCGTTTAGACGAGAATTACCACTTTAACTAATAATTTTTAAATATCTTGGTTCGATAAACTCAAAGTTGACAAAAAAGTCAGGAAATAGTCTCTGAAATATTCTGAGTACTAATGAGGACTGTGGATCAAAAATCTATGCTTATCGAAACCATTACCAGGTAGTTGATGTATTTTGATTGTTGCTATAAATAAATACGTTTTGGATTTTAAAATGCACTTGTGCAAGTTGCGCATTTTATCAATAAATGCAGTTTCAGTCAGATGAATGCAGCATAGAAATCGAAGCTGTATTCTGTATAGTATGACGAACCTTTTCTGCGTATTTTGTGAATAGTTTTTACTT
This sequence comes from Eudiplozoon nipponicum, assembly GCA_029291075.1. NCBI lineage: Eukaryota > Metazoa > Platyhelminthes > Monogenea > Mazocraeidea > Diplozoidae > Eudiplozoon > Eudiplozoon nipponicum. Next base: position 9,510 of record JAQBSW010008617.1, read on the forward strand.
AATACATATGTAAATGGTTGAGATATGAATGAATACCATATTTTCCTATTTAAATGAGCATTTGATTTCATTAGATTGGGGCAACGTGCACTACTCAGTCTATTACTACTTATCAGATTGCATGTTGTCAAATCTATCAGTTCACATAAGGTGTCTCGTTGACGCGTAGAAAATTCTACAACTTCCGTTTTCAGGACGATATAGTAGACACCTGTCATATCAAAATAATTTGCATTTTCATATTCTTGAAAACAGACTATGCGTGTTCCAAAAATCGCTGACCAACTTATTAAAAGACACACAGTTAACCCAATCACCAGCCAACCGAAATTGGAAACTTTCAATGATATTGCCTTTTAAAATGAAATTTTAGTCCACGTTATTTGTTTCCTATATGTTAAATGTAACCTGTAAATTTGATGTCAAAGTTGGTAGAAAATTCAGCAAACTCGAATCTTGTTTACATTTCACAGACATACCACTACTCGATATTAGCTTTAGTAAAACTCTGCTATCAAATTTAGTAACTGTTGGCATTCTTTTGAGAAATTAAAAAAATCAGCCAGACTAACACAAACGTTTAAAGCGCTTTCTCGCATCAAGCTTCATTTGGATAAACTTCTAGAGATGTGTAAAAGCTTATTTGCTCTAAATTGGACTGCGTTTAATGATTAAATACATATGTTCTAGTGACCTTCACTATTCCTGAAGAATTCCGACATAAATACTTCATAAATAGGTTGTGAAAAACTAATTGAATATTTTAATCTGACACACAAATTAATTTAGGATGTGACCTCATAAGCACATCTACAGGCATAAGGTATAAAATATGTTACGTATACATGTACATAAATAAAGATGTGTTATGTAGGATTTTTCAATCTATTTCAAAACTAAAGCAAAAACTGTAACATTATTAGTAGACTATTTTAATGGATGAAAGTTAATTTATCTAGATCACTACTTAATGTATTTAAATAAAAGCAAATTTGCGTGATATTTTAAGGCATTTAGCAATCGGTAGCCAATTCTTGATGCACATGATACACATACTGCCAGCGATATTGGATAAGATAATGTCATACAAAATAATGCCTAATTACACCAAGCTAATGATTACATTTAAAAGAGCCATTGTGTAACAAGTTTATTTTTCTTTTGATTTTCTTCACGTAGTATTGCAACTTCCTAATATGCTTTTTTTACACATATTAAAATAAATAAACCACTTTTAACGTTCTGGCTAGAGTGCCGCGCAAAGTTAATAATAAGACAAAAGAAGTATCTGGATGGAGCAGTACTGTTTTGTGGTATTTAATTAGGCCAGGGAAACATCCACTGGCAAGGTCCGTCTTAGCAAATTGTGGGTGTCAAAAATGTCCTAGACATTGACTTTTTGTGTCCTATTAGTGGTGATCCTTTGTTGAAGGTCTGCGGAAACACCGAGATGTTTGTCGCACGTAAAAATAGATGCGCAGCAATAGGAATGTAGGCGTGACAAACGACTTGCCGAGTTGGTGGAACCGCGTGGTAAAAGCAAGTAAGAGAGGAGGCGATGATAATCAGTGCAGCAGAGAAAGCGACAGCAATAACAGGTAGCGAGCAGAACAGATGTTGCTGCGTGGTAATCGCATTGCGATTATATAGATCCGAACTAGCACGTAATTGGTCTACGGAAGCGTGCGTTTTAATTGGTCCTGCTTATTTTATTTGAAATCTATTTGAAGAAAATGTTGGCGAATAAATTTGAGTGGTTAAAAACTATAATCGCAGATTAAGCAAAAAACCAAATGATTAGTGCAAAATAAATGAAATCACAACGAGATTATTGTATTGGAATGCATCTAAGTTTAAGGGCGTTCATAAACTTCCAATAAAATTATTAGACAATGGTCTCAGTAATTTAATTTTGTTAACTTAAAAAAGTAGTAAATGAAAAATTTCTTGAAATATTGCAAGAATTCATCTAACCAAGATAAATTCCCCCTAGAAAGCCTGCTCGTCATACATGCTCGGTTATTTGTTCAGATTATGAATATTATTTGCATGACGCAGACTAAAACGTAATATAATTAATTCTAACGTTTAACTCAGGTCTTTTTAAAAAAATCAGTTTTTTTATAAATATATATTTTTGTCGTAACCGGGCCATAATTTAAATTAATATACAAATGGAAATATACATATACAAATCTGAATATGTATTTGCATATGCAAATTTTGTCAGTCGACCTTTCCAGTTATGCAGAGTCCAACTATTTTCAGGTTTATTCGTTTCCCCGACATTTTTTTAACGTTGGGATGTTTTCCTTAGAGTAATGTGGTCATTTCAGTAGAAATAGCCTTTTACAACACTTAGAATTTGACAGATTTAAATACTATTTACCTACATACTGATATTAATTACAGTTTTAAACTGCGCCAACCGTTTTTAGTTTCCGTCTTCATTGAGTTTCTTTAAACGGTTTTAGCCACATTGCGGCAATATCTTAGATTGAACAGACGAAACCGAATGTGAAATTATCCGCATTTCTTCATTTCGATAAAAAATACCGTGTTAAACCTAAAAGAATTTATGAATGTTAAAAAAATTACATTCATATTGAATATTCATTTATGTAATGAAAAAGGCCACGAATATTTGTGTATAATGATTTGAGATAGAAAGTTATGAAAATTCCTATTATTCCTGATGTCACGTGGCTTTCATAACTCATGATCCCAGTGCTATGAAATTCGTGTTATAAAGAAGTGCCAGCCAAATATAACATCCTTATTAAAAATGGCAGATCTCAGATTCTCATCGGTTGAAATACCTGTTTAAACTCATCTAGCTCATGAGTGATCTTGCTGCAAAGGTTTTTAAATTAATAATTTTGATTGATGCTCTTAACAATTATCATGAATTAAACAAGCCTATTTCTCTCTTTACAAACTAAATTTGATGTTATCATTGCAGAAGCATGTGGACTGTACAATCGCAGGCAGTAATTGCGACAATGTGTGCCTAAAATTCTACGGTAACATATGGAAAAATGCACTTATATTAAACAATAATATCCTGTGTTCATCAGTAATAAATCATTATTTATTTCACAGAAAAGAAACGGAAACATATGTATACTAAAGACGTATTTTAAGTATTTAAGTAGTAAATATCAAAAGAAATTATATTCTCAATATCTTTGAAGGAATACTAACTAATGAATTTACCTTCATCTAGTCAGTTCAGGTATTACTTCCTAATGAATAACTATTGATATATATATATATATATATATATATACTAAACAATGGGTTGGTTTAGCACGCAAAAGTAAGATGCAATCCAAAGCCTATAAAATGTGTGTAATGAATCTGAACCATGTGGTCCCTAGGTTCAAATTCTGGCAGCAGTTTATTCTGTTTATTAGCTTAATGTGTGCAAAATAAAATTAAAAATTATATATATATATATATATATATATATATATATATATATATATATATATATATATATATATATATATATATATGTTAAAAGGTATTAAAAACTATGTTTAATATTTCTTTGCCCAAACATAATATATCTATAAATAAGACAGGAAGTCTATCAAAAGTTCGTTTATCAATATAAATAAAATCCTCTTTAAACAGCTGTCCAAGTAAGGTATGGGTGAACTTGAATTTTTTTGTCAGACGGCATTGATGTTAGCTAACTGTTAGCAAATTTCTGACAAATTCCCACAGTATGAATTGCATTTGAAAAATTCGTATTATAGAAACTTTCTGACAATTTCACACAGTATAAATAGCATTTCACATTAAAATTCAGAGATAGTCAAAATTTCATTAATTATTTATCGACATAAAATCTGGATTTACTACTACAAGTTGGCATCAGATAAAAAAGTGTTCATTAATTAAAAGAATAAATAAATTTTATGAAACTTCTGCACTAGGAAAAAGTAAAGTTGATATAGTTTGCGCGGTTATGATTATTTTAGACCACGAGAACATGTCTTCCAAGGTGAATCCAAAGTTTTGCCAATCAGAAACGATGTGAAAAATATGCTTTGTTTAGTTAATAAATAAACGTACATAGGTGATATTTTAAATTGGAAATGATAAGAATTATCGTCTCTGCAGGCACTGATTGACATCCCTCTATCTTAACGGAAGGCAGCCTATCTGCTTCTGAAAATAAACACTGCCAAAGATCTTCAATATTTTGTCGCACATGATGCGATAGCCCTCATAAAATAAGTCTAAGAATCATACGTACATTGTACTGGAGTTTAAGTAGTAATTTCGACATGACACTAATGTCTGTGTTTGGCTAAACCTATTGAAGAGTTTTAACGAAATATTTGGTTCGACTGCGAATGGTTCAAGAAAATTCAAACGGTGTATTTCCTGACTTTGTTGGCACAACCGGCAGTTCCATATAACTCATAAGACAAATTCCAGATTAACCGAAATTTAAGATGTTACGCGTTACAGACTATGATTATTTGAAGATTGAAGCTAATAAACGAAGGCGGAATGCATTTTAGTATTGGCAGCGGTATTAAAAATAAAAGCTGTATCAACGAATTGTACAAAAATTAAGCGGTAAAACTCGTGAAATACATTTATCACACACCATTCGTGCAAACTTGCTATTTAAAAAGTTTAAACTCTATTGAATAGTTAGGTAATGGTATTTTTTGCGAAATGGTCGGCCCATAATTTTTTATCATTCTGATTTCGTCGTGTCCTCTAGATCCCAATTTAAACAACTTATTGCTTATTGAACCAAGCCTTATATATATAATTACAGATCTTTTGGTTTTCGCCGTGAAAATTGTAGTCATTTTAAATTTTATGTAATTAAGCTATCATTTATAGTGCGATTGGTGATAACATGTATTTAAATCAAATTTTTAAATGAACGCCAATCCCATAATATACACACATTTGTCAGTATAAGCCATGCGTTGCATAATGTATAATGTAGCGCAAACGCAATTCATACAGTAGACCAGTTCCTTCCTTATTGAGATCTCTTCAGGTATGTTCCAATATCTTACGCGAAAACTGGGAAAACTTCTGGACATTACTTGATGAGTTCCCAATGCAGGCGAAACCGTTGCACTGGATGAATTACGTTTGCACTGCCTTATACAATGGGAACTGTCTCGTGTTAGTCAAATCATGGACTATGTAATTCTTCAACACAGAACATCATATCGACATTCGCTTTTTAATAATATTCAGATATATACTGCGATTTGGACGTCCTCACGTGGCATAATAAATATACGCAAGTAGCAATTTTTATTAAATTTTTATTTTAAAATATTTTATAATCTAACATTTATTTGGATTTAAAGTTCAGTTACATTTTTATGCTTATACTATACTTCATGAACTTTTGCTATGGTTTCATATAATTATAAAGTTTATTCGTAATTTCTATACACAATTTTTTTTGTTCAAAATGGAGAAAGCAAAAGTAAAGTCGATTTCACATTCCTTTTGGCAGACCAAAAATTTAATGTGTGGGGGAATTTACAAATAATGATCGCAACATAAAAATTTAAATTGTCAGAATTCTATATAATAGTAAGCTGCGACAAATAATATAATGAAGAAAAACTATTTCAGTGACTGCTAGAAATCTATTTCGATTTGGCGGAAATATTTTCAAAAAGGTGATTGAATGTTGACTGATTTTGGAATTTGCAGAACATCCGCAGGATGTATCTATTCAGTCGTAGGTAAATAATAAATCTTAATTTGAATCAAAACGAATTTCTTAACTGTGGTGCGAGCACGGGAATTCGGAAGATGGGATTACCAAGAAATTTGATTGTTAAAAAGCCACTAAAACGGTCAAATACTTTCCCACATGGTTAAGCATAAATTTGATTTGGACATATCCACAAATGTTTTAACACATCAAGAAGATCAGCTGTCCAGTTATGAGGTTATACAGGATAAAAATAGGTTATTATCGAATCATGGTATATGTTTATATGCGGATAAAAAAGAAGTTCGTTTTTGATGAACTTTTATGATAACAATTATAAAATGGTAAAGCTCAAACCATAATTATATGACGTTACGCAATTGATTTGATAACGGTTTATACACTAGCATAAGAAAAGACCCAACTGATAGGTTACACGGGGCGGTGATATTATTAATCGGTTTTATGGTTCATAATGAGGAGTTGAACCTAGCAATACGCCCATACAAAGAGAAATTTACACTCAGTGCGTATGGCTTTGGAAAATGCACAACAAAGGTTACCCATTAGAAATAATTATCAATGCTCAGAACTACACAACGTGAACAATTTTAAAGTTTCTTCGTCGTAGCATACGATAATCTTCCTACTTATATTTGAAATAAATTGATACATTCTTATCAGTTTGTTGAAATTGTTGATCAGGTTTGTAATAGATGATGGTGATAGGTTATTAACCTTGGATTTAGTACATATGTACACAAATAACCTGGTACTTGAACCACTTGAATGTTATAAAACTTTGGTTATCGATGATTCCTTTTTTACGGAAGGAATTAAAAGGGCGATTGGGCGCATTATGGAGATGAAATGTCTATGTATGTCATAGAAAAATTTTAAATATAGGAACGAAAGTTGTACACAAATTAAGTGTCTCTTAATGAGATATGAATGATCACTTAATTTAAATAATCAAACGAGCGAAATACAAATTATGATTAGAAAGGAGTCATTGGGTGAAATCCCAATTTTCGATGTCAAATAACCTAAAATTTATCATAGCTTAGACAGAGATATTTATGGGAAGGATATTTAAAATGGGATCACTCTTAATTTCAAGTTCAGTCTTTCGAATCGTATGAAAGTCGATAACTTAAAGTCATTGACAGGAATGTGGATGCATAGCGATGTACAGCCGTAACAGAATGATTAGACTGATTAGGGAGCCAAAAGAAATTGCGTCAGGAGATCATATTAGGAATAAAACAGTGTTGTCAATATTGCTCGGTTCTATTTGCACCACGGCGCTATTTATTATTATTAAGCAACAACTGTGTGAAATGGAATTAAAAAATAACTGCAGCAAAATTTTAAGAATATTTGATTATGGTAAACTTAAATTTGGCTTTATAAATTTACTAATTATTAATCAATTATTAATTGTATCATACTTTAGTGTTTTCTTGTTTATTTCTTGTTAATCTTTGTCATTTGACGAACTAAGTTCTTATTGAGGTTAACACTTATTAATGGAGTTTTATAGTAATTATAACATTTCCTCATAATGAGCATTCATTCGTTAGCTATTTTTGAAAATTTTCTAATCTAACCACCTGTTATTTGAACTTTACATGTTTTTTATCAATTATTCTGGCATTATTTTCCTACTGGTGTATTTGTATTCCTTTGCCACCTAATATAACCACTGAGGTCACTTTTAAAAATATAATTTCAAATGGTATGATAAAAACATTCAGTCTGCCGTATACAGAGTAAATTTATGTCCAATCACTGGAGACTCATGTGGGTAGATGTACACGTGCTTGTCAATATGTTTATCTAAAAACTAGCAGTTATAGATTCACAATCGAGCATGTCGCGCGCCTACCTAGTGAAACATCGATATCTTTCATGATGTTAGCTAGTCAAACGTATAAATGAAACATTGTTCGTGAAATTTCAAACTTGATTTATTAGTTCACCTTTATGATAAACTGTTGTCTGACTAGGTTGCCCCGAAATGGGTACCTAACATTTTCCTTTGAAAAGAGTAATTGGCAACAATCACATTTTATTCAAAATGTAAATCCTGGAGTTATACAATGCCCACTATTGCGCCAATTGATTTCTTCGAAAATTTTTCGTCCACTCTCAAAATGCGTTTCAGGTAGGAAACCGAACTACGCCCTGTACATAATCTATTCTGTACCAATAAATATTGGAAAAGCGTAGCTGCACATAACACCGCACGTCGTAAGGAGACCTCAGAATGACAAATTCATCTTGACTACGTCTATTTATTGCATATGACACAAATTAGATAATGACTCCATAACGATGAATTCTATTTGGTAAAATAATAGTAAATTTGTCACGTAAAGCCGGCTTCTACTAATTAGTCACCACTACGCACAAAGAACATGCATACATGAAATTAAACATATTATTCTATTTGGTTTTGGCATGCCGTACCGGTCCTATACCAGCTAAATTGTTACTAGGTAAGTCATGCATAATACATAAACGCATATATGATTGTTGTGCACATCCAAGTATACATTACTATTTCATTGTGTTTGTATCAACTATGGTCAAAATATTTTTCAGGCTAAAATCAGTAGGTTATTTGGTATGGAAGAATTGTCTACCATTCGGATGGGTTAGTCGCAAGTGTATCAAATGCTAATCAATATGGAATTGTTTCGAGCCACATTAACATAGTTAATTTCTTCTGACGCCAAATTCTGACCAATACGGGATGAGTTTCCAATAAGGACGAAACCGGTCTACTGGATGAATTGCGTTTTCTAAACTATACAATTCGTAGTTTAAACTGACAAATGTATGTAATTAATGTGTCTGGTTTTTATATCAAGATCGCAACCTTGATTATAGTAATTGTTATCAACGTCCGCGCAACCAATTTTCGTTTAATTTAATACGAGTAGTATCTGGAAATATATTTCTCCTTGTACTAAACGCAGTTCACTGATTAAGTTGGAAGCATTCTTTGACACGACCTTCTATTTAAATAAAAAAACTGGATTTAATTCACAAACCCAGAAATCTATTGATTTCGATTTTATAAAACTGGGTGAATTGCCACTAAATCCTAACCAAATCTCCTTGATTAGTTTATAATATAAAAAATCTTCCGCGTGATTTTCCGACCCATTATGAAATCTATACATCAGGTGCATCTACCAAACTCGGTCGGCCATCGTTGATACCATAAATTTGGCAACGTGTCATTAAGTGTAAAAATTAGCGTGCTGCCAATTTGTGCGACTGGTTAAATAAAATATTCGATTGGAATCAATAACATATCTGTAAACTTGTTAAATAAAATTAATATGTCAATTTATTTCTCCTGTGTCAATTAGCGCATTTTGCCATTTTATTATTCAGTACGTATAATAATATGGATATTTTGGTATGTAGTGCTTGTCATTTTTCCATTTGTCTTTTGAATGAGTTGGCTTACCGAAAAGGAAAATATATGAACTTGATCCCCTTCTAAGGTAAAGTTAATCCAATGACTAGTTTCCGGTTAAACTCCCTGTCATAACAATTTCAATGTAGATCATCTGATAATTATCTTTAGGGCGTTCTCTGTCCGATTTTTGTCATTTATTGATCCAAAATGTCCTTAATTACTTCAGTTATCCATTCATTCTAAAATTGATTTATTAACATCTTTATAAGTGCATTCGTTGATTGAATCAGTTATTCCTCTATATATCCATTAACTAATTCGTAAATTAACTCATTCACAATACCATTTAACAAATTATTCATATAAGCATTCATGTAACATTTAACGTCACATAGAAATATTTTTTCAGACTTTTATTTCTATTTTCATTTTATTATTTACTTTTTTTATTTATCTGAAAGTTTATATTTTTCTTTTTTCTTTTACACATTACCGAAAAAAGGATCTATGTGAACTTCATCTACTACTAATATCCATTTGATTCCATGAATTTAAAGCATTCGCTTAGTATAATTTTAAATTCACTGTTATGACATTTTAGATGCAAATCATCTATCAATCACGCACGCCATGTTCACTCTTAAAGTTATGTCATTTATTAATTTAAAAAATACATTAATTAATAAAATAATGCTTGAATATTTTAATTTGCATACAATTATTAATTCAAATGTTCATATATTATTTCATAAATTACGTTTTACTACCCATGAAAGTTTTATTTTAAAAATTTTTCATTTATATATTTATTAATATATTCGTTTTATCATTTATTTGTATAAATATAATTCAATATATTTCATATTTCATTGTACCTTTTTTTTAAATTTTCAACATTCATTTATTTTTACCACTAATTAGGAAATCGTGCAATGCATACATACAAAACTTACATAATGGAAAAGGCGTTTATATAAAGATCGCAATCTTGATTTAATTAATGGTGCGATATCTTGTATATTTCTTCAATTATTTATATTTACCCTCATTATGAAATGAACTCGTGAATTTGCTGTTTACTTTTTAAATCTTAATTTCAATAAAGATTAGATTTGGTCACGTACACTTTGTGATCATTTATTCAATCATCCTATCAATTGATAAATTAACAATATTAGTAACAGATTAAAAATATGTCGTTTATTGCGTTGCATCCCATATGGTTTGACTAATTCATTAATCGTGTTTCTAAAATTTAATTGAATATAATTTTTCGCAATATTCTGAATTTCATTCATCAAATTAGTTTCAACGAAGAGTAGATTATGTACAAATATGTATTAGGTATTGCGCGCCTTGTAACAGATTAGTTATAATATAATAATAATAGACCAAAATCAGCTTGAACGGTCCGTATAATCTCTTTTGCACATTCGTTTCGTACTTACTAGCAACTCATCGGAAGGAGCCGGCATTTCGCCTTATACTCACTATATATTTTGGCGAGAAATGTGGGAAAATTGGAAGGTACAATCTCTTATCCGAATGTTTAAAACTCTAGTAGTGAAGATAATTTCGTATGAGGCCATCAGCAATGAGACTTTAAAGCCAATTTACTATGTTTAATATATTTTCCGAGCCCGTGAAGGGTACCAAATTTATTTCTGTTGTGTCAGCACGTGATTCCAACACTATGCATGTCAAAAAGATACATGGTACCAACACTGTGGTTGCCGAGTCGGTACATCGAAAAACACAATGGATTTCGCGATATGCTAAAGTTTGCCAAAAATGAGAAACGCAACCACTTTAGAACACCGGTAACTCCAACAAATTCATAAACTCTGGCCTTGATCCATATCAGTTATCACATTTCGCGTTTATTATGACAACAACTAATTAAATGTAAAACAGTTAGATAATGTTTGTTGCAGAGAATTATTATATATGCAATTGTATATTAGGCTTTGTGCACCTAGTAAAAAATTAGTTCAAATATGACCAGAAGGATAATCCAAAGTCAGCATGAACGGAATGAATAACACCAAAAAATTAATTTTATTTCAAGTTCAAATCCTAATAAACAGAATTCTTGTTACAAAAAAAGCGATTTTTAGTCATGATTTACCAGAAGGTATCAGTTTTCTTGCAATATACAATCTTTATATGAACATTCTGATTTGTATGTTCATTTGTCATTTCGTTGTGATCTTAAAGCCTCTATATAATTGCCTAATAAATTTATAACCAAATAAAAATTTATCGATATAAACGATGTAGCAGCATCACCTTTGAACAGGTAAATCTGAATTATGGTTTAAAAATGTTCCTTTTCATAACCAACCGTTATGAGAATGCGGAGTATAATAGTGTTTTTAAAAAAACCTTTTCTTTCCAGGTATTCATTTTAAATAAAATACCGAAATTATCGCTGTAATTGTCTACGCCAAACTCTACTAATTTAACCACCACTGTTAACATTTTACGCCAAAATCTCTTCGTTGGTAAGTGGTTTGAAATCAAACACGCATCGCCTTATCAACTTTTCAGCTCAGTTTACGGAATCCATAACGGTCATCACGCTATAATTATTTAATCTATAAAAACCATAATATTCTCTACCCAACCACTCGTTTCATAAAATTTTCAGCATAAAATGTGTAACTACATGAAGTATTTGTCTCAGGAATTTATGCAATTCTATAAAATTGGAGAATTGTGAATTAATGGGTTTTCTATTTGCCTTTGATTGTACATATATTACACGAGCGATATAATTTAATTTTTATCCACTTCCCACATCATTTAAGCAAGTTGTATAAGGAAGCTAATTTCATTTTTCTGCCATAGCAGGCTTTTCATTAGACTTTATATCACGAGACTCAAGTTAGAAAATGCGCTCCTCTTTAAAAGAACGCAGATTAGATTCTGAATTTGGCAGAAGTTAGAGCAAACGTTAAATTCACAATACCGCATATATGTTGTCGTTTCATTCTATGTCTCTAGCTCTGACTATCTTCTAACAATTATATCATTAAATAGGCATTGCTCTTTACCTCTTGTATTTTCTGATCAGTTTGAGGTGCATGGTTATATTTTAAATGCATCCTTTTGAACTAAACTCCTCCTGCAAAGGAATAAAGTAATCCGTAATTACGCGAATTGAACAACAACACGTTCTTCGTGATTACAATGAAAGAATCATTAAAATATTTAGATGAAATTATGAATGAAACTGGAAAATTCATTCATAAATTAACTACAGAAACCAAACTGATACACGCTTTCGGCTTGTAATGGTTAACGCATGCTAAACCAACAATAGTTGCTAAATCATCCTATAGTCGAAACATGCTCATATCCTGACTTTTCACTTTAGCCTCCTGCCTATTTATCGTTCATAAATTTAGCCGAATCCGGCTAGTTCCTATAACGAAATAAAATCATTCAAGTAAAGGCTTTAATCCAAGAAGATAAAAGGCAATATTAAGAAAACTTGTTGCCTTATATAGCATCATCGTATAATGCTTAGTGGCACTATTACTAAAAACGGTTAGTTCATACAAAAGCACAAACATTTGTACGATACATAATGTAATGTTTTAATCATAAAAGTGTCTTTACTTTATAATGGTTACCTTGATGGCCTATCTAATTCCTGGATTAATTAAAATATAAGAACTAAAATATATACCATCTTAACAATGCTTAAAAGAGAACCCATACTTTAAAAGTTTATAACGATTATAATATATATATGTGTATATATATATATATATATATATATATATATATATATATATATATAGTTCGAAAGAAATTTAATTTAGCAGTTTATAAGGCTTATGGCCAACTTAGCAATCAAAATCAATAAAGCAGGAACACACAATAATATATGCATACATGGGCATGATAATAAGAATAAACCAGGCTTTCAGTCCGCTATGTACCTACATTAGTTTACGATTATTTAGACAGGCAATCAGTTCTTTTTAACTGCACTACAATCTAGAAGTATCTACATTTTTTAGGTATGTAGACAGTATATGTCATCTTTCAGCCCATTGTCTGTGACTGGATACTCAATTTTGATTCGTTTTTTTGTGTTAAGCGGCACTGTACGGCGTCGACAATTTTTTTATATGCTGCAAAAAAAGTCGTTTGAAATTGGAATATTTGGAACTGGCAACGTTCTATTGTAACCAAAAATATTCATATAATATCAAGACACCATTGAAGATATCGAGAAAAACGCCAAGCAGCAGTTCCTAACGGCGGAGTTGGTTAGTCAAGAATTAGTTAAGTTTATATTTTCAATTGTCAGTTTGCGCCAATTTTAAATCACAAAAACTGCACAGCACTAATGATATTTTATCTCAATTGTCTTACTTAACTAGGGCATAATTAATGGCTAATACAGCCTTTCAACCATATATATAAATTAAATTGATCATCAACATTACCAATCTTTTGAATAGCTTTTTTACCTAATTGAAATCCTCCGCAGTGACAAAATTAAAATAATTCAAATCCAATAGTTGTTCATAATTGTGCACGCTTGAGACGTTTATCCTCTCTAGTCCAAGCTAGATGCCAATCTCAATGATTGGAGCAAATTACCAAGAATGATAAGAAAAAATAGCCTAAACATGAGGAGACTTGACAATCCAGTATGCACCCAAATCAAATTGGCGTTGGTAATGTGAATTGTCTGGCGCCCCGGAGTGGCATACTGAGTTTAGGTAAATGCACAAATTTAGCGAGCTCGTGAGTTTACTAGATTAAATTTGAAAATTCAAACTAGCTCACCGAAGATGTTTGCAAAATAGTCCTACTGTCAACTAAATCTCGAGCAATAGAAGTTTTTCCCACGTATACCCTTATTTTGGGACATTCAAAACTAGTTTGGGATATTTTTTTTAAAACTAACGGTTGCAAAGAACTAAAGTGTAACTTCGCAGCACGTTGCAACTTATTACAATTATTAGATGGAATTTCTAAAATGCCAGAATAAGAAAAAGCTATGTTCCAATTGGCGAATGCGTCCACCATTTATTAGAAACTAATCAGTAGACGTCGTAACAACGCCTAAACTTCATGATTTTTAAAATCAAATATCGGGGAATATGAGGATGATGCAATCTCGTGCACATGTGTGTACTATGAACCGGCATGGCACTTGGTATTTTCTTTCAAATACCCAATTTTCTTCGAGGTTACAGCCTTGTTACACCTGCAAACGAATCCTGGTAGAAATAATATGTACAGATATAGTGAAATTGAGAGTACCATTCTTGATATACAGTAAAATGTTTAACAGTCACTGCACTAAAAACATTTGCTTAAATCTTCTTTTGCGATTATTGAACCGTGTATGTGTGAGTAGAGGCCTGTTGATGATTCCGGAAAGGAGGAATCGAAACTTTGCCAGTCAACGAAGATTAGATCACATCTCATTTCCAGTCGTTAGCATGAACGTTGTTGAGGCCTCCGGAGAAAGGGACGCATCCGCGCCCAGCCAAAACGAAGACAAACTCGATGCGTACTTGGAAATAGGGATCAAATGGGTCTTCGCGAAACTGAAAGTGCAAAGCAACAACCCGCGAACACAAACTGCGGAGAGTCAACATGTGAAGCTCACACTGCGCACCAGTCGTTCAAATATTTGCCGTGTTTAATTGTTGGACTAGTAAATTGTTGACATATATTTCATCTAATTATTTTATATTTAATCAAACTCTGAATATGATATTTTCATTGCTGTACCGTTCGTGGCTAATGAAAATTATATTGCATTCCTAACCAGGTAAAGATAAATAAACCAACAGATTTAAGGCTTGTACCGTTGCCTTTTCATTAGGCCGTCAAGCCGATGCTATAAACTAAACTAAATCAGAAAATCATTTTTATTCTGGAGGAAAATGCAGGCGAAAATCAGTGTTAGCTTTTGGGATTGAAAAAATATTCTCATAAAAGAACTAAAACAATACAGTTATTTCGAGCTATTTTTGCATAATGTGCATGTCACCTCAAATCATTGGCATAGTAAATGTTTATATATATATATATATATATATATATATATATATATATATATATATATATATATATATTTGTGTGTGTTAGTGTTCAGTTTAGAGTCCCGTACGCGGAAAATATTGGCCAATACATGATGAGTTCCCAATAAGGACGAAACCAGTCTACTGGATGAATTGCTTTTTCTACACTATACAATTCTTGGTTTATACTGACATGTGTAAGTATTTAATGGGTCAGGTGCTCATATCAAGATCGTAACCTTGATTATAATAATTTTTGGTGTGTTTATTTGCTTTAAATGCATATACCAGTGAACTCATTTGCCGTCACGCATAATTTTCAATCAGACGTTATTCACTGAACTCTCTATTAAATCCTGGTTCTAAAGCGATAGTTTACCTTATGGAGGGGTGTTCTCTAACCAAATCCCGTATTGCTTTTTTACTAATTCAATTTTATTTACTTAAAAGTTGATTAAAGCAATCATATTGCTGCATTGCATCTGAGGCCTAAGCAACATCATGTATGCTATCGAAATTTGTCAATGGAAAATAAATATTGTAATCAGGAAATTTACAAATAAGACATTTTAAGGAAAATAAGAGATTTAATTTAGGAGGCGTCTCCACAGAAAATTTATAGAGTTAAAGGCCTAAAATCTTGGTTACAATGCGTTACAATGTTAACTGGTAAGTGTTATGACCAATGATATATTTTATATTTATAACAGCTGATAGTTTTTTCACCTTTTATTAAGTAAGAACACAAATTAAATGGCATATTACTGTGCAATTGACTAAAATTCCCGTCTTTCTAGAGAAAAACTGCATCTGTGGTGAAACATTTTTTATGAAATCAACGAAAAATTTTAAAATTTTTACTTAAAAAACACGTGCTATTATGGGTGAAGTGAATTTGAATAATTATCCCAAACATGAATATCTCACATAACATTTTAATTTATGCTGCATAATTCATCCATCATCTTAAAGTTTGCAACTATTATTTCCAATAGCTATTCTTTAATAAAATTCTATTAACTATATGACGCTATACTCGGTCGCCAGGACGATTTACAAGAATATTGACATTGCCATGGGCGATTTCACTTCAGCAAAATATTCTCAATGGCCAGTCTTTCCGTTTAATAAAATTTTCACATTGCATTGTACATAAGGAAAACTTTCTTAATAAATACAAATTAATACGACATAATGTACAATTGGAGCAAATTATGCAATAGACCTTTCCAACCAATCGGCCTAATTTAATTAGTTTCCATGCTTGAACGATCAAAGGACAATTCTTTAAATGGAAAGATCAAAAGCAAAAAGTCATAACTGTAAGCAAAGCTTCAAATTATCCGGGAAGTTTCTGTGTGAATAAATATTTTCAGAAAATACCAAATGAACAAACTTTCAGAGAAATTAATTATTCTAGTTTTCATTAATGAGCGTATTTCATTTATTTTTATTTCGTTTTATTTATTTTCTACATTTCGTTATAAAATTAGCATTGAATAATTTAGTAAATTCAATTCATTCGACTAGACATGTTCTAACTGTATTGAGCACTCCTCAGTTTTGCCGAAATTATACTTTCATTTAATTTGTTATAAGGATACTTAGCTTTTTATATGGATCCATTTATTAGGAAATTTTCTCCTTGGTACTAGAATAGTCCACTTATAGGCCTATATTACAA
Organism: Eudiplozoon nipponicum; assembly: GCA_029291075.1. Classification (NCBI taxonomy): domain Eukaryota; kingdom Metazoa; phylum Platyhelminthes; class Monogenea; order Mazocraeidea; family Diplozoidae; genus Eudiplozoon; species Eudiplozoon nipponicum. Next base: position 26,405 of record JAQBSW010008617.1, read on the forward strand.
CCAAATGTAATCGCAATTGAATAATAATTGCTTAAATCCTACATCATTGACGTAAAGCTTCAGCCACTTCACCACCACAATTCAATGATTTGTTTAACTCAGGTCATCAGACAGTTATAATTCGGCGTGTTGGAAAAGATCAAGGCGATTATGTAAACAGAACAGTGTTACACGCTCACCTATAACAATATTAATACTACTCAAGGAAAACGCACATAATCGCGCCACACAACTGTTATTGGAGGCAGTTAATATTAGAATGAGAGACAAATGAATTCATTTATTATGTAATCCAAAACTTATTATGCGAGTACGGTAAAACGAGGTTGCATTTTGCTTCCAGTAAAAAAGTAAACGTTCCGGGAGATCAATGAATTTCTGAAATAAAGTATTTCAATGACACACATTTTAGACAATGCAAATTCTTACTAAAATCAAACACGCATCTGACTGGGTGTAAATTGTTACGATCAGTTCATTTGGTAAACGGATTTAATATAATGCAACTAACAATGCGATGTCAAAGTTTTAGCTTTCGAGATGAAATTGGATACGGATCATTTAAATCTTCGTATTCTGTTTAGCTACGCGAAAATATTTAGCGTTAAATGAGTAATGACGTAACAAAAGCAACCGTTCGAGACATGACGCGCAAGTATCGGCTACTGAACGATGCTTTGGCCTGAGCACACTGTGCTCAAAGTTCTTGGATGTTAAACTGCCTAGGAGAAGGAAATTCGTAAAAAAGAAGGGTCCTGTGTGTATTGTAGAACTGGATGCGTCGTAATTATCCACGCTATATTGGATTCAAACCTCTAACGTAGGGTAATTGCGCATCGGAATTGTACTTAGCTCACGAACTGAAGCGTGTTAAATCTGGGTGGATCATAGTAAACAGCCGAATTTTTGCAGCTTGCTAAAATGTCAATGAAGTCATTTCGAGAAACTGTTAGTAACGTTTTGTTTCATCTTATCTGCATGTGTTTCCAGTGATTGCAGCACAAACGTCGGCAAGGTGGCTTCCTACATCGAACTAAGTTCTTTATTAAGAAAAGAAAAAAATCAGATACATTATTGGCTATTGGTTGCTTAAAAGCCCAATTTGAGCGTCTAAGCGACGCAGAGTTTCAGCTATGTAACACATACAAACTAAACTCAATGCACAATGATATTGGAGAACGACTGTTCGATAGCTGTGCGCAGCTTAGATTATACATTAGTAGCAAAGACTACAGACGTAGTGCGCGAATTTACTGTACATTGCATCCATTAGTCCCCGGAAAACTGTGGACTAAACTTGATCATGACAAAATAATTTATAGATGGTGTGGTTGTATGCAGGAGAGGTCCCTGTTTTAGAACACGCATGTCGACACGAAATAAACATGCACTTATCCGTGACAAGTCTGCAGTCACATTTTTCGTAAAGTTGCAAAACAATGAATTTCAAATAGATGTAAGCAAAGACAAACAGCTGCCTTTATAACAAAAGTATGAAGCAATTCTACAAAAGATGTTATCTGTTCTTAATGAAGAAATTTGAAACTCACTGCGAACGAAGTTAAGATCCACTATGAACATTACAGTTATATTTTATGTTATATTGTAGACTACAGAAGAATCCTAAATTCAGTCCGTGGAGATTATCAAATCTAGGCGCCAAATTTCTCTTAGCTCGGTTTATAATGATACACGTAGGGCTAAAATATATCAACAGTCAAAAATTTGATCATGAATTAGTTCGGCCCGGAAAGATGAACAAATGAAAGAAGCTTTTGCATACGGTAACAAACGATGTCTGTGCCAACTTATTCCTATAACAGTTCTAAGAAAATTAAAGGCTATTAAAATATTAATATATTGCAACAATAATCTGGTAACTAATTTTAATGTGTCGTTTTTATATTTGTGCTGAATACTCCAATTATAAATATTTCTGGCCACTTGCTGTAGTCCTCAATCCTGAATTTGTGCCATTATCAAATTTCTGGAACACCAATTTTGACCAACCATCAGAGTTAGTATCAAGAAATACAATCTTGTCTCTTAAAAATAGCAAAGCTGCAAGTCCAAATGATCTGCTTTCAATTTTATTTAAAGGTGGTAGTGACATATTTTCGTACTTTAGGAAATGAAGAGTCCGTAGCAGTTGCTTGAATTGCGTTAAACATTATTCAAGTCTTCAGAAAAGGCAATCTCAATTCAAGAGATTACCATCGTAGAATAGGCTTGACTCCATTCTTATTCAGGTAAGTAGAATCAATTAACTTATGCTGCCTTAGAGCTTTGTGCTAACGAAATGCAAGAGAAGATCAAGCCGGATTCTGGCCAGAACGAGGTTGTCCAGAGAGAACTTTTATCTTCTACATGCAAATACCTAACAAACTAAAAAAAATATCGCCGACCCACAAAAGGTGACTTTTTAGAATTGAAGGTTGCATTTGACTCGGTGGATCTCAATGTTTTATCATTTATTCTGCTGAAAAGTGTCATGCTCACTAAATTTGTAAAAATGTAACGTGTTCTCATCGAAAACGTTACTGGTTGCACTAGAGTCTACAATGAACAATCTGACAACTTTACTATTAGCCGTAATGGATTTCCCATTTCTGATATTTATTTTTAATTGAAAAATTGAGGTACAATACTCTTCCATGCATTCAGAATGCAGGCGTCGGAATTCTGCACGGCGGTAGATTATTCAACCTTGATCACGCAGGCGAAGCTGTAGTGTTATTCGACAAACAAAATACTTTCCCGCTAACATAAGATATATTAGCAAACTTTGCTCCTATTTTCGGTATTAAATTCTCACCCTCCTAAAGTGGTAATTTATGCACGATCATCATCACACACGTCAATTCGCAGGCTTAAAAATATGGATTTGGGCGTGCTTGACTTGTTTCCATATCTTGGTAGCGGTGCCAATAACTGGGGCAATATGAATGATGAGGTGGATATGTGAATCGCAAAAGCTAGATTAGCCTTCGCTAACCTTTGTCGTTAAGGGCGAAACACGTGTATTTTTCTCTTTACCTCGAAAGTCGTGTATGCAGATTGACAATTCGCTAATGACAATTTCTCTTATCGAAATGAAGACTCTAGAGTCTTTCTTGCATTTGACGTCGATGTGTACTTGGAAATGGAGATCAATCGGATCTTTGCGAAACTGATTGTGAGAAGCAAAAATCCGCGAATGCAACTCGTTGCGAGCCAATATATGAAGCTCGCACTGTGCACAACAAATCCTACAAAACACGGAACATTTTTGATAATTGTATAACCTATCACATTATCCGAAGCCTCCGCTATGAACTGAGAATGTTGTATGAATGCAATAGAAATTCAGTACATGTTTCTTGGCCATATTGAAAACAACATTTCAGCCTCAAAATCTAGTGTCAGTTTACCTCGATCGCATGAGCTTGCAGCATTTAAGAGTACTGTCAATCACCTGGTAATGAATGCCGTCGACTGGGAAAATAAGAAACGCATTTCGAGAGATTCCTGACGCCTTAATTATCAACAATTCAGACTTGACTCTATCAGACAAACAGAAAGATTTCTTCTCACATGGACCCTAATTCCGTATATTGCCAATTTATAAGAACCAGTCAACTGAGAGTAGAACAAAAGCCACACTGGAATTTCTACATGATGATGTTATTGCTGCTCAAACTGACGGATATTCTAAAATGAAGCCTACAGCTATTAAAAATTGACATATTGATGAACTGTCTTCGACATAATTTTGTATTTGTTAATAAAGTAAACTCAAACAGTGTGAAGAAAATAAAAAAAGTATGTCGTTCCATGCCAAAAAATTTATTTACACGCATCCCTATTGACAAAAGCATGGGTTTAAATTATACTTTAATTGGTAGTAATAACTCCCCTTTCATCATACCTACAATACATTTAAATTTTACCCTCAATTGTTCAATTTGCATTCATTGGCCAATATGTCATTGTAAGTCGATGGATTGGAAATGGACATTACATTGTTAAGTCTAATATGTTATATATGCATGTTCTATCCGGAAACCTCGAAACTAAAACTATTTAACAAAAATCAGTGCCATGTGTTTCCGAGGTATGTTGTTGATACCCTCATAATTATAAATGGTGGTCAGTAACCTTCTTACAGATTTCAGCATTATAAACCATCACATTCAGCTTACTTGCTAGTGGGAAGACCCTCAGTCGAACGCAATTTCTTTCCTTTAAGTATTTTTATTGAGACATAGAGATGACAATTAATAAAAGGAAATATATCAAAAGGAGGCTTTGATAGGACAATACAGCCATTACCACAGCACTGTCAAAATTATCCAAATGACTCAAGAAATTTGCAGCGGTTTTTTCTTACAAGACAAATTTTCATCACAAAGGTAAACGCATGCGGATTGGGTTACGATTACTTAATATTCAAGAAATGTATACTAAACTCCAATCCTTTATGAAAGCACGTCTGTAGAAATGATTAAATTCAGCTGTCTAGCAAATAACTGAAGTGACAGACGTAGGTTATTTATGAAAAAAAAATTGGATTCATTAAAAAAACACTTTCTTATCTTTATTAAAACTTATTTTTGTCCTTATTTCGGTTTATCACGCTTCTTGTATGTCTGTTTTTTTGTTCTGTTTCCGAGGGAGATAATAATAATAATACCATCCCGTCTTGCAGTCCATTATTAGTTCTTAGAAGTTTTCTCATGTAATCTAGCTCAATGACCAAAAAGTGATTGTGAGTATGCATTAAATATCGAATTGCATAAAATGGTAAAAGCAATATTTGCATGCATAACGTAATGGGGCATTAACATCCAAAATTATAACTGACGTAATTGAAATGTCGCTGATCAAAAAGGACAAATATATAATTTTACCATCAGAAGGATTTAACGGAAAATAAATTTCCAAGGTTATGCTAAGCAAAAAATTATTTTTACGGGATACATTTACAGGAATGACAGAGCGAACGATTATAAAATTCATCTTTTATCATTTCGCTGTTAGGTTATATTTTGTACTACCTCACAGACTGTGATAGATGACAAGATCGAACCAGATACATACACGTATTATCACAAGTCTACCTGAATGTAAACCTACCAAGTACTTGATAACTGTAAAATATATGGAGATTTGAAGGTCAAATATGAAAGTTTCTTCATTAAATGGACATTTGTTTTGTAAGTTTCGTGCATGACAATTAAATGTAAAGCTAAGTACCGTAGGTCTGAACCAGAAAATGACATGTGAACTGTGCCTGCATCAACGTGATTGCGTCAACCGGAAGTTACGCTGTTGCGAAGCCATTATAAAGTAAATGAATTTTTGGTGTGTGACGCGTTCAGAATTACCCATTAAATTTATGACAATATTGGGTTAACAGCATTTATTATTTTAAGGTGTAACGATTTAAATGCATTTGGACTTAGTGTAGACTGACAGGCATGCATTTCGTCTAGCATCAAATGGCCAGGGAAATATTTCATTTCTTCTTAATTCACAAACATGACATTATTTTCTGTTTAACTTCGTTTCCCGCATATGGAAAGGAAATAAATTGTACACAATTTAGTTTTCAAACTAAGGAGCATTAAAATGCCTCGCGTATTGCCCGCCTGTTATTGCAATATTCATTTTCTAACTCTCATAGTTCGCAACAGTATCACGAAATATTTATGCAGATTTAAACCAGATCATTGGCTAAAAAGTAAACTATTATGTTCTAAAAAACCTAAATTTTTGTTAATCGTAATAATATAGAAGGCGAAAAGCGACTTTTGTTTCTATGTTTTAGTGATCAAATAATTAGCTATTAAGCGGATTATTCTTTGTTGAAACTCTTTTGTCAGCCCTGTTTACAAATAAAATGTCACTCAATATTGCCGAAACTATAAATTAGCAGATTGAATATATAACTGTTAGATATTGTTTGGGTTGGAGAACTAATATATATTTTTTCCCTACTGCAGGTTTACACATTCGTATAGGAGATTTTACCGTCCTATTTTCCCACATTCCTCACCCAAATATATAGTGGGTAAAAGGCGTAATACCGGCTCCTACAGATGAGACGCCAGTAAGCAGGAAAGGAATTTGCACGAGATTATACTTTCCGATTATGATGCCTTTTGTTTATCCTTCTGGACATATTTGAACCAATTTGTTACTATATGCGCAACATCTAATACTAAAATATCAGATTCAATGTATATATTGTTTTTTATGAATTTAGAAACATGCTTGATCACATAGGGCTTATAGGATATTCCAAAAGTGTAACCTAATGGATGCATACTACTCATATCTGCTGGTTATAAACCAATCGGAGCCACCAAAGTGCTCAACATCTTTAATCGAATTGATCAAGGAATGTGGGAAAAAAGCATTTAATTTTATGGGCAAGTGTGCATCGAGGTAAAATTATGTTACGAAATGATAATAACAGGTTGTTTTCATTGAACGCGAGACACCAAATAATACATATTGTATATTGAAAATATACATATTTTGTCGGCATAGAATAAAAAAAATTTAAATGATATTAGATAAATTTAACTTTCAATTTGGGCTTCATCTTTATTAAATTTAATTATGACCAGAAGGATAAACCAAAAACAGCATGAACGGAAAGTAAAATCTCGTGCACATCCGTTTCGTGCTTGCTGGCGACTCATCAGTAGGGGCCGGTATTACGCCCTGTAACCACTATACATTTGGGTGAGGAATGTAGGATAATAGGAAGAT
>JAQBSW010008618.1:0-33157 GCA_029291075.1 Eudiplozoon nipponicum
AGCTGCGAGGTTCGGTTTATTTATGACGTGATACGGTGAAATCCGCAAGGAAGCTGTGTTGCTGATGTCGCCTTGCCCGAATGCTAACTTGACCATAATGGTGTTGTGGAGAGGTTTAGTTTGCCTCATTTCTGTGAGTTATCCTGATAAATTTACTCATAGTTGCAAGGTATTCCTTCTCTATGCCTCTCTATCTTTTAAATCTCACTAATAAGTTGTGTAAATTCAATTATACAATTTTTTTCACTCCTTATGGTTATATGACAGTGAAACATTAGTCACTTTTGACTTTTGTATGGCTGGGCATGATGATTAGCAATATTGCAACGTGTGACCAGATGCTGAAGGCATTTATTAGTTGGATGGATTCACACTATGTATGACTGAAACGAAAATGATTTTTTTCACTCAGAAATTTTCTCCTGGACATAAGTCGAAAAGAGACATGCTAGCTCAGGTAATCATAGCAGGTCTAGTGCAGCAAAAATTAAAAGTTGCATAAATATAAAGCCTTTAAATCATGTCAAAAACGAAAAATATTTAATAATGTGCAAATGGAAAATTTTGCATTATCAGGATCGCCTCGCATTAATAATGAAAAATTTTATCTGTACGATGAATTACAATCTATAATGCTGTGAGGAAAATTATATCAGGAGTTTCCTCTATTATAAATCAACCCATCATTACATCAGCTATCAAGAGCTGACACTGCACTGCTGCATAAATATAAATATTATATGTTATTATATGCAGTCTTTAAATTAACATTGGGTTGCATATTCCTACAGCATTGAAAATAAAATTTGTTTAGTATTTTTACTGTTTGAAATGGTCTGTAATATACCCAAAAAATCACGTCCAGCTAGATCACATCGATCTCTAGGTTGAAAATTTTTATACATACGATCCTTAAGCTTTCCGAAAAGGTTATGTTGCACGAAAAATATTCTTAGTATACATTGCTAATTATTGCTAGTTTATTTTAGCTAAGTCTTATGCATATTTCCCCATATAAAAATATGCATAAGCAAAATAATAATTTTATTAGTTATCTTTTTTCGTATAATTGCATAACATGCCTGAATTTTTAGGTTTCGAAATGAGTTCACTATAGTACCAATCCTTGTAGGCGGTCTTTCGCCCAACAGAGAAGCGGTTTATGGACGCATTTTGGCTCCTTACCTAGCTGATCAATCAAACTTATTTGTGATATCGTCGGATTTTTGCCATTGGGGTAAGTAATTAACAAATTGACTTTTTAGTTACACTTCATATTACGATGGGTTTTTTTTCATTGCTGTAAATGTGTCATGTTTAGGTCAATTGTATTTACTATAGTATTTGATCGTAAACAACGCTATTTTCACTAGAAGGGTCATTGAATTAGGCACACTTGCTTCGGGTTTCTTGTGGAATCTTGTAGTTTCGTTCTACTGTAGGCTTATCGTCATCATACACAGCAATATAAAATCCATCAGTAAATTATGTTTCTTTGCCATATAACCATAGGAATAACCAAAGATGTTTTTTTAAAATAACGACAAAAATAATAATTTAGGCACACATTATGGAGAGATTTATGTGGGCGAGAATCTATTTAATTTGACTGCTTACCTAGATAACACACTGAATTGAGGCGAACTAGACCTTTACACTTTACCATTATGGCCAAGTCAGCTTTAAGTCAAGATGATATTGGAAATAAAGCTTCCTTGTGGCATTCAATGTATCACGTAATACACACAACCAAACCTCACAGCTAATTCTGCAAGAAGGTCGTCAATGAGCTCAAATCGATGCCCTATCGAGCATGGTTTCCAACCAAGAACTATGATGCGCACGCCAACCCATTCCTGATAAATGAGTGAGCCCCATACGGCCCAATTTTGACGAAGTTGACTTTAACTGTTTCTGCCATGTTAAAATCTGCCATCCTTGTTTCTTACGCCAATTTGGCGCTGACCGAGAGAACAGTGTGCTACTGGACAATCGAATTTTAGACATACGCGAAAAATAACCGGGCCAACGTAATTGATGGAGCTATTTTCGTTTTCCTAATAAGGATCACTTGTTAGCCGATCCAAAAATACGTCTACGGATGCCAGCGTTGGTTATCATTCTTGATAACCTACATGTTTTCTGCTTTTCAAAAACCGATGGTGGAATATCTGTGAACGTCTAAAATCATCAAATTTAAGGGATCAAAGCCCTTATCGTATAATAAACCTGCGCTTACAGACGCATTGTAAACACAACCTTTAAGGCAGAGTGAAATACTCGCGTTTCTCCATAAACACCGAAGGTTAAAGAAAGCCACTAGCTTTCGCGATTTTCATACTCACCAAAGATGTGATAGAACCGCATTTCCATTGGGACGAATACAAACTCAGTCCGATCGAAGACAAAAAATAAATGGAAATTGTGAAACTGTTGGTGCAAAGCTACAACCCGCGTACGCAAAACGCGGCATTGGAAAATATGGTAAGACTTATTACAACGTTCAACAAAATGGATGAAAATGGACAGCCTTGATAAACACCACTGCTGATAGTAAAATTGCGTTAATTCATTGTAGAACTTAGCGCGACGCGTTCAGGTGAAATCTTAGATGTCAACAATGGAAAATTAATTTTAATTGACGTGCTTTTGAGTTTTTGCTCACCTAACGTTTTGATGAGTCTGAGCTCTAACAATTTGAATATCAATACATTTAAATACCTCCAGCTTCAACATGCTCAATATATAGCTCACCTTATTAATATTGCTTCTTTTTGTTTGCTTAGAATGAGATTTTTTTATTTTAGGACGAAGGTTCAGTTACACGTATTATGATAGAAGTCAAGGTGATATTTGGCAATCAATCGAGCATTTGGATAGAAAGGTAATTTAAAACATTTTATTGATATACGCACGCTCTTTCCTTATGCAGAGTGGTTTCTGTTGTATAATGACAGATTGAAGATGGTTAATTGAAACTTTAGGACTAGAGGGATACTATATAGGCTCCACCTAAAGGAAAGTCTAAGTAAGAAAAATTTGTCTGTATATAACGGAAAATTTTGTGCAAAGTGCGGCAGGGTATCTCAGTTGTTAGAGTCAAAAACAACGAAGCGGACGTGCTCAGGTTCGAGTCCTGTCCATGTTAAATTCTGGACAGTATGTGATAAGTTCCCAATAGGAGCAAAATCGGTCTATTGAGTGATTTGCCTTTTCTGTACTACGATTCTTAGCTTATACTGACAAATTATTATCACCGCCCGCGCAACCATTGTTCGTTTAACTAATTGTACCTAGGGTTGGCTTGGTAAATAACAGTTAGTATTTCATTATATAGGTCATGTTGCGTGTCTGTACGTCTCTGTGTGTAGATTTAACTCAGAAAAATTCCGTTAAATATAATTAATATAAATGTACACCCATCTAAGTAAAATTGCGGGCAATTGATTTTAATTTAGCCGTTTGACGTGTCGAACTAGTTGTTTTATTGTGCGGCAGGATAGCTCAGTGGTTAGAGCACCAGATTCCGAAGCAGACGTGCTCAGGTTCGTATCCTGTCAGCGGCAAATTCTGGCCAGTACTTGATGAGTTCCCAATAAGGACGAAACCGGTCTACTGGATGAATTCCCTTTTCTACACTATACAATTCTTAGTTTATACTGACATATGTAAGTAATTAATGGGTCAGGTGTTTATATCAAGACCGCAACCTTGATTATAATAATAGGTGTTTTATTCTTGACAATTGAAATTATGTAATGCCAGAGTGAGCTCACTTGATTGGATGTCGGCAAATCAGACAAAACATCATGTCCGGTTATATGATCAAAATCTTGTAAAATGGCATGTATTTAAATTAGTGAAGGTAAAACACGAAAATTTTGAAAAATTGATTAAGAAAGAATAAGCAATATTGAGGAAAAGCCATGTAACATACGTTCAACCCAGTAGGATCACTAAATTTTACAACCATCTACAATGAAATAACAATTAAAATATGAAATTGGGAAGGTTTTTAATATCAATAATATATGAACAGAATAATAAGGTAATACGTCTCATAATAAATTAATCTTAATACGGTGTTCTCAATATTTTATTGGAGCTAGCTTCAGATTCCTAATCGTGCAATCAGAGTTTCCTACCTGATGATGCATTTGAAATCGAACCTAAAGATTTTTGCACCGCTATTGCATTCATACTATTAACATTCGATTAAATTTCCATAGCTTTCATAATTAATCTAGTTATCCTGTTACGGTTACATATTGTTATGTGTTTACGGCCATCCAAATTAATAGTGTGCCCAGTCTCTACTGCATAACGAGCAAGTTCCTTTGTTTAAAAATGTCCATATTTACATGCAGCTCTATGCTCTCCTCTTGCTTTAATTGGGAGCAGGGTTTCATCAACATACATCATCATCATCATGTCCAGCCATATAAAAATCAAAACTGACTAATGTTTCAGTGCCATATAACCATAAGGAGTGAAAAAAGTATATAAGTGAATTTAGACAAATTATTAGTGAGATTTACAAGAGCGAGAACCAGAGAGAGAAGGAAAACCTTGCTATTATGAGTAAATTTATCAGGATAACTCACAGAAATGAGGAAAACTAAACCTCTCCACAACACCATTATGGCCAAATTAGCATTCGGGCAAGGCGACATCAGCAACATACATAAGACTTAAATACTGGTTGTTGCGGAGAACTAATATATATGCAAGTATGTATTAGGTGTTACGAACCTAGATAAACCAAAGACAGCATGAACGGAAAGTATAATCTCATGCACATTTGTTTCGTGCTTACTGGCGACTCATCATTAGGAGACGGTATTACGCTCTTTAACCACTATATATTTGGCTGAGGAATGTGGGATAATAGCACGGTACAATGTCCTATTATCCCACATTCCTCACCAAAATATATAGTGGTTAAAGGGCGTAATACCGGCTCCTACTGATGAGTCGCCAGCGAGCACGAAATGAATGGGCATAAGATGATACTTTCCGTTAATTCTGTCTTTGGTTTATCCTTCTGGTCACAACTGAACTAATTTGTAACTAGGTTCGCAACACCTAATACATACTTAAATAATACGACTTACTGATTGTCAAATCATCTGTGAGGTTTGCTTTCCGTTGAAAAAGGTTTCCAAAATCGGAAACTGAATATTTGAGTAAAATTGAAAAATTAATGCAAACGCCTTGTTGAGTATAATAAGGTCCAGGTAAGTAAATGAGACTACAGTGTTTGCATGGGATTCCATACATTTCTGGTGTTACTAATGGTTCATTTTTTATTTTTTGGGTAGAGCGTCCAGTGTCCAGAGTAAGGGACTGTCTTAAAACGGTTGTTATATGGTATTTTAAAGCTATTGATTTTACTTTCTTGCTTTGTTTAGAGTTAGTTAGTACCATGATCGAAGGATCTCCCTTCTCTTTAATCGGATTTTATGTATATCAAATTATCATTAAATTATCTAACGACATTCATCATTTTTGCCTCTATTTAAAACATACTCCGCCTTGGTTTCCTTATCTGGTTTGTGCATAAGGTGTATTAGAGAGGTAACTCTACGGAAATGCTGGTCATCTACTAAAAACTTACTCGGAAATGAATATTAAAATAAATGATAAAAGTACTGGATGTCAAATTTTATTCGTAGAAGATGTCGAGCTTCAATATTTATCCATCGTCATTAACGAAATCATTAAAATCCTCAAATATTCGTAACATCGAAAGATCGAGTTATGGCTAAAAGAAATACCCCATTTGCTTCGTTAGCTTTCTTCTAAGGTTGGTGAGGTGTTGCCGCTGCTGGCATCTGAAATGTCACCAAACAAAATAACTGGAACTCAGTCTTTGTTCGTCGCAACACAGTGGATTAAAAGGACGTATTAATTATTTTTGCGTAGACAGAAGAAAGGGTCAATAAAGAATTTATTATTTATTTAAATCAACCCTGATATAAACCCAATCCCATTATATATATATATATACATATATATATATATAATGACTGTTTTATTTCGAGAATACTCAGTTATACTTTAAAGTGTAACCTTGATTTAAGCAAATGTTATGACATCATGTGAAATCATTGTTTGTTAAACATAAATGGAATACAAAAAATCTTAGTCTAAAAAGTTGAAATTGAAGTAAAGTATTTAAACTAATTTTGTCATGGGGCTCGGTACGCTTCATGGTTATGCATTTAGCGTTGCAAATTGTGCTTGCTTGCACTATTCTGGACTACATTATTATATTGCGGTAGCCTCCGAATTTGGAAGCACGCTCACCCGCCTTGCCCTCATTAATATTAAAAGTCGGCGTTTCGCATTTATCACAGGACAAAATTTATTTTTTCATTGATTCACGTGCAGCTCTAATCTTATTTAGCATACAACTACCTTTATATGTGCTCCGACAAATGTAAAATTTATCTTTTCCTGCATCTGTCTAAATATTTGTATGAAAAATATCATTTGAAGTTTTGCAGCGTGTTAGTGTCATATGTTGCAAGGCCGTGATTTGATTACGCGGGCTGTCGCTTTGCACTATCAGTTTAGCAAATATGCGATTGACCACATTTGCTTAAATCTGCTATTGTGAGTATTGTGCTGTTTATAGTGGCCTGATGATGAAGCCGGAAAGTAGGCCCCGAAACGTGGCCAGTCACCGATGATTTGGTCGCACCGCATTTCCAGTGGTTAGTACTGAACGATGTAGAAGCCTTCGGAAGAAAGGGTCGAATAGGCACCCAGCCTGATCGAAGACAAAACAGATGCGCACTTGGAAATGGGGATCAATCGGATCAGTTGCGGCCTTGCTAAATCTGTCTGAATATGATTGCCAACAAGTAAAATTCCGATTTCATGTTATTTTAGATGCAGACTGCAGTGGAATTATGTCTTTCACACAAGGTTAAGAGGGTTTAATAGCAGCCTTAATGAAATCCAGTCTATCTAACCTTAATCAAAATTGAAAAACTGTTTGTTGGCATGTAGTATTTTTAGCAGGACAAATCGTACTTGGTTATAGACGAAAGAGCAACTCCAATCCTATTTGGCGCCAACCTTTTTGTTATGTACTCCACCAAGGGTGACTACAATCTTCTACTGCATCTGCATAAATATATTTGTACGCAGGAACAATTCAAATTTGAGGTTATTCTAGATGCAGAATGCATTAAAATTACGCCTTTCAACCAAGGTGGAGAAGAATTAATAGTGGCTTTAATTAAATTGGGCTTACCTAGCCTTAATAAAAATTAAAAAGCGGTTTGTTGGCCTTTTGATATTTTTTTGCAGGACAAATCATGCTTAGTTATAGACGAAAGTTCAACACCAATACTGTTTTGCACCAACCAAGCTGTTATGTGCTCCATCAAATGTGACTACAATCTCCGTTCCCTCATGCAAATAAAAATTTCAGCCGTAATCAAAGCCAAACCCATCAGTAGGAATTATTTTGATCTTAATAGATGCGTAATGAAACGGAATACAATATCCAATCAACAAAAATAAATTAATATTTCCTACTGCACTTCAGTCAGTCTAAAGTTTTGGAAGTTTTCTCGAACTTAATTACGCACAAACTCAATCGATTCCTTTAAAGGGGACATTAGTAATTTATGTTCAAATATTAAACGTACAAATTCAAGGCTGTTTAACACTTAATTTGTCTTACTTTTTGACAAATTTAAAAGATTTCCATAGCTTATATATGAATTGTTGCTTGATCCTTGTTTGGCAGTTTTCTGGTGTGCTCTAATGATAATCATAGAAGTTCGAAATGCATAAATACGTGTGACTGACTAATTTTTCTGTTGGGGAACTAGCGAATGTCAAACCGCATTGAATAAATCTGGACAAAAAAATTATATTTGCGGCTCTCATCTCTAGTAGTCTCACATAAATTGGATTTGACTAGAAATGTCGGCTGCAGATTTTCTATGTAATCACGAAAATTAACTTACTTAACTTTTACCATATGTATATAAGTTATACAATAATTGATTGCACGGGTGGTGGTAACACTTCTTTAAATCAAGTTTGTGAGCTTGAGGAAAACGCCAATCGCATTGTATTTAACCAGTCGTCAAACATCACCCTCAAACATCAATACCAGTCGCTCGCACTGACGCGTTTCGACCTTCCATGATAATCATCAGAGTATGACATCAAACTAATTAGCGTTCATCACATCTCAAGGCATATATATGGAAAGCAAAATTAGGTATACGGCTCTCACCTCAATTAGTCTCGCATACATTGCATTGAACTGGAAATGTCAGCTGCACAATTTCTATGCAGTCATGAACATTAACGCTTCTGCAGGACCAACAACTTTGTAACGTTTGATAGAGAATTGCATCTCGTATTGATAAAATTGATGGTTCTTCGAGATTAACATTCCACACTGTTGATACAGGCATGCTTTCTGAAGAAGGAACTGCGCAGGTTCACAAGAAGTGTTGTGCCAACATATCAATACTACTTATTTTAACGGCTATAAGATGGTTGTTACTTTCATTTTTAGTTTCGCTAACTTTTAATTTTCTCGGACCTTTTGCAAAGATAAGTTGGAACAAACAGCGGCTATTACCTGACGTGAACGCTTCTTCCATTTCTTCATCCCTCTGGTCCAGAAGGATTCGAGATCGACATTTCGACTGCGCATGATTTGGAGACCTACATTTCTACGAATATTATTATGAGCCGAGCTAAATTGTCGGATGCAAGGTTGTTCTAGTTTTCTTACATCTATTTGAGGGTTATTCTTATTTTTTGTCTTGGAAAATTTAGTGCAAATCTTCAACGGATAATTCCATAGTCCGAGTCGACACAAGTGCTCCAAAAAGAACGGCAAACCTGGATGCAACCACGCCATCTATAACTAATTGTTACATGATCTATTTGAGTCCAGCGTTGTCCGGGGTTGGAGGACGCCATGTGGCTCAACATCTTACGCTACGTCTGAAGTTTTCGCTACATAAATATAATCCATGTTCCGCGTAGCTATCCAACAGCCGTTCACCATTATTGTTGGGTGTCGAGCTGAACGTGTATCTTCTACCTATATTAAATACTACGTTAATTAAGCGCTTAACTTGTGCATTCATGTCCCCCATAACGAAACTATATCTAAACTTCTTGCTCTACGCAGCAAAGAGCTTATTTATGAGTAAAAAGCGTCCTTGCTTTCGTCTTTGCTGCAATTGTTAGTAGCATATGCAGATACAACGAAAAGGCAACGTTGATTAAGGTCTACGCATTGATTTTAGTGACGCACAAATTCGGCTATTTACATGGATCCATTCAATTAAGCAAGCTTCATCTCGTGTGCTAAGAACAATACGGACGCGCAATTTATCGGCTTGACAAAACTACATGCAGGCAATTTTTGAAGCTAATAACGCGTAGATGAGGATGGCACATTCAGTTCTGTAATGAACGTAGGATCTTGTACTCTGGTTTCAGATACGCGACATACGTCGATTTCTAATTTATCCAAAATACGTGCAAGAGCTTCTTGTTGTCAAAGTTTTTTAAAGTTCGCACATTAAATGCGCTGATGTAATTAACCTAACCTAGTTTTATTGAACGGTAATCTTCTTCAACTATTTCTGATATTTGGCAATCCGATATTGGGCTCAGTAATATGATCAACACCCACAATCTTCACACGTATGTATGTCTGACGGTAGTTCTGTTATATTGTTCGACGACTGGTTAAATAAAATTGGATTTTCGTTTACTTGAAGCTGGCAAACTTTATTTAAGGATTTTTTTACCAACACCCGAGCAATCAGTGATTGTTTATATGCTCTGCTAGTTTTTCCTCAATTGGTACGAGGATCAATGGACTGAAATTAGCTTAAAATTGTACTGAAATGTTTTTAATCATAAGAGGAAATGAGAACCTAAGTTTGTATCCAAATACACTTTACATAGCGTTGCTCTCTTCTCAGCGACATTCTTAGCCACTATTGAACGGCCTGACACTTATCCTTTTTCCGGGCATATCATTAAAGACTTTACCGTATTTCCACAAATGAAACAAACTAGATGCATAAAATTGATTTGCATTTAAAAAGTTGTGCCTTTTGTGTGCACACCTTTGATATGTCAGAAATTGTATTGTTGTAGAGCCTATTAATTTAAAGCTACAATTTTGCTTAAATAGTTCTATTTCTAAATTTTTTTCTCCTCAATCATTCATTTTGTTTATTTTGTCCATATTGCGTCAATCAATAAATGTTCTCAATTTATTCAATTTTAGAATAGAATGATAATTGGAACCATTTATTTAAAAGACATACCAATCAATTTAGAATACGAGCCATGTGGACTTAGATTAAATGACACCTTTTTGACTGCATGTACATAGAATTTAACTTCGGTTTTTTAGGCTATCAAAATGAGTCAAATGGATAAGTATTTGTTAAGGTGAATTCCTCCATTGATGAAGGTCTTTATAAACTAAATAATTATATACCCATTACCATGTGTGCATATTTGCAGAAATTTTATGCAAAAGGAGTGGTCTAAATTGCGCAAAAGTAGTGGTCTAAATTGCGAAAAACAAAGGCTTACATAACGAAGAGGAGATTGGTTACGACAAATGTACAGTGGGATTGGATGAACGAATATACTAACGAATCCAGAACAATGGCTGTAGATACTGGTAGAAATAAGATTTATTAATAAATGTTATTCCATGGAGTACTCTGTTTTTTTCTTATATATATATATATATATATATATATATATATATATATATGTGTGTGTGTGTGTGTATAGCCTTTGATTTGGTACTTAATTCACTCTTTGCGTAACGTCATTTGTTGTGTCCTCGCTTTCATTGTAATTGCGTCCGTAATTGATGTATGTGTCGTATTTTGCGAAGCGTTGGCTATTTTTAAAGGCATGTCGGTTATGTCTTTGTTCCAGTCCAATTTAATTTCTTTTTGAATTGTTTTCTGCACGCAGTGTAAGAATAGTTCTTGGAATAAGTAGTGAAATTATAACGTCTACATTCCGATACCAGAACAAGACTCCGAAGCAAATGTTCCTCGGTTTGAGCCCCGGTCGCTGAAATTCTGGCAAGTATTTGAAGAGTGCTCATCAAGAACGTAGGCGGTATTTTCGGTAAAATGCTTTTGTCGCAGTATGCAGTTAGAATTTTATACCGAAATGGTAGCCATGGACACTTGTAGTGATACCTGGCGTTGGCGTTAACTGGCCATGCCGAACGATAATGCTCAATTTACGTGCAGCATATTATTGTAATTCTGTAGAGAGCTCTCACAGTTTTGATCTAAATTAGTTTTTTTAAATGAAGGCTTTCCTGTGTGTATTTAGTCATTACGTTTATCTTCATTCTAATTAAGAGGGCACTAGGATAGTCTCTAAAGGCAGTCTATATAATTTCTCGTCTAGTGGAATATTTTTTTATTTATCCATCTTAAAAAAATTGTCGATAAATACAAAATTTCATAGTTAACTACAATTAGTACTTTCAACATAATTTGTTTTAAAATTTCTTAAGGGAATGCGTCTCATTGAAGCACTCGACACAGCTGGGTTTACTCGTTATTTGCAAGAGTTTGAAAATACCATCTGTGGACGACATCCGATTGGCGTTTTGCTTAATACAATTGATGCACTTCGCTCCGGATCGGTTCCGTCGCCTGCTAGCCAGTTGACTTTTCATTTGCGCTTTACACAGTACGCACAGTCCGAGCACTGCCACAACATGGAGGACTCATCTGTCAGCTATGCGTCGGCTGGCTTGGTTGTGCGCTAGACGGCAATTCAGTTGGGTGTCATAAAATGGTTTCATTGGAAAGAGTTCTTCAAGCAATATTTTCCATATGTTACCAAACCAGCGTTTGTTATACTTTTACCAGATCTGAACCTGCGAAATACTTCTGGAGTTCAGGATAAATGTTTCTGTTTTGTCATCTATTAAGCTTGCGGAATAGTTTAAATCTTATTTTAATAGCCCTCATTATAATAGATTTTGTCCTAGTTATCAAGTCGGTCGTAATGCATTTTAAAGATTTTAAAACAAACATTATTAATAAAACAGCGATATTTCTCGATTGTCGATGAATTTTTCATTTATTGTTTACGTATTTAAAGACATCAGCTGTCCATTCTTGTATGTATGTATATGTTTGTTCAAAGAATGATTATGCGCATTTCTAGAATCTTGTGTAAGTTTAAAAAAGTGTATATAACACACACACATATATATATATATATATATATGTATATATATATATATATATATATATATATATGATGTTACCTGTCCGAATGCTAACTTCATATAATGGTGTCGTAAAATGACAATAATAATTTGTCTGATATATTATTTCTGTTTATATATAGTATATATATATATATATATATATATATATATATATTCACTTTTTTATGGTTATACGGCAGCGAAACATCAGTCACTTTTGACTTTTGTATTGCTGGATATGATGATGATGATGTTGATGATATACATATATATATATATATATGTCGCCGAAGTTAAAGTCTTAATCGTGCGATATAATTATTTATTTTGCCAGCATGATATAAGCATTACATTGGCTGTCAAGCTCGCAAACTTGATTTAAAGTATTACATTGGCTACCAAATGCGATTCGCCTGCTGAAAAATCGTTCCGTTTTTTTAATGGACAATTCCTCAGTAATCGCCAAGACAGCTGCGGCTAGGATCATTTGGTTTCCAGCCAAACAGGTAATCCTTAATGCCGCAGCATTTGCGAGATGCTTTGGATACCATGCTTCAATAGCTTATGACTCACGTGGGAACCCGGATATAGTACTTTAGATACAAAGTATGTTTAGACATTTCTAATCTCATTAATGGCATGTCTTTGATAATTTTCATCACATGTAAATAGGTATTGGCTTCTGCTCCTTAGTATTAGCCGTAACTGCTATGAGCAGAAACCGAGTCCACTGTCACTTGATTTTAATCTAATCTGCTCATTTCCGGCGCTTCGCTATGGATTTGTATCTTTTAAAAGTTTTAAATATGCAAACAAAGATTTTGACTATATGCATGATGCCAGGAAAAATAAAAATAGCGTAATATTGCGAAATCAATTAATACAGTAGAACGAGGTTGTACCTATTGAGAGTTTTCCGCGATCGTGTTCCGAATCGGGAGAAATCGGCATCATAGTTTTGCACTTTCTGCATAAAGGAGTCTGGCTTCCATTTGTCATTTCCTAATGCTTCATAGCAAGCACTTTAAATGCGTTATTTAGTTAACACATGAATGAGGCTTACTTCTCATTTCTCTCATGTACACAAAACAGATAATGCTGTTAACAATCAATCAAGTATGTACTGGGCGTGTGATAATAACCATTCGTTTATTCGAGCTTGTGGGCTTACTATACACACACACACACACACCTATTCTACTTTATTTAAGCAGTCGTACAACAGCTAAACGTATTAATGCGTTAAGACATTCTATGAATATCATTAGTTGATAACGTTACACCGACTAACGATAATCAAACCGCAATGAATATAGGAGGTTTGAATAACCGGAGATACAGATTTAACCTAATGTAGTCTTGCATTGCATTGTACTTAGTTGGAAATTTTTTTAAACTATGTAGATGCAGTTAAGAATTTTACATTTTGTGTTTTCTTCTGTTCAACTTTGTTTTGAATATTTGCCTTTAACATACTGCAATCGAAATCAGAAATGAGCTGACAATCTGTGGAGCGTTGTTTATTATCAAATGACAGCTGGAGATTTGTAAGATGGTAATGCATGTGCATACCTCGAGTCCGAACTGAGTATTATGTGGTGTGTTTTAATCTCTCATCGTTAAAATATGCTTCTTTTATTCCAATGTCGCGTTTTGCGTACGCGGGTAATAGCTGTACACGGGCAGTTACACAAAGATCCGATTTGTCACTATTTCCAATTTTGTTTTGTCTTTGATCGGGTTGACTCATTTTTACTTCAATTGGAAATGCGGTTCTATCACATCTTTGTTTACTGGCGACGTTTCGGCGCCTACTTTCCAGCACCATCCTCAGGCAACACAACACTGATCACAATAGCAGATTTAAGCAAATGTGGTAACCTCGTTCCAAAACCATTCTATTTATATATATTTGACTCAACACTATTTTAATCATAGGATTTGTCTCAGTAACTAAACTCAATATATAACTTGTTATAATTAGCAGACCAATCATTACCTCACCTATACCTCATCTCATCTCGTATGCAGAATATTTTAGGGGAGAGAGACAGTATCGAACCTTTTGTTATTTGTTATAACTGTATTGCTACTATGTCACGGTAATCAAAATTTAAAAATGCTAAAACTAAAACCTTGACTATCATATACTGTATTTTATTTAAAGCCGGGAACTCTAATGTATACAATGGTGTGTGAGGTATTGCGCACATAGCAACAAATTAGTTCAAATATGGAGCAGCAAGTAACGTAGATGGATGGAGAGTGAATGTTATATCGACGCTTAGGTGAACGATTAAAGAGAGAAAGATAGAGATAGCCTGGACAACTAACGTTTTTCAAAAAACTAATCGTAAGCACAATGCGAAGTTAATCAACTATTGGAAATAATTGCATAAGAATATTTGCTGATATGACTAAAATACTTCATTACATATATATCTAAATATAATATCGTAAAACCTTTATATATATATATATATATATATATAAGAGAGAGAGAGAAAAAGGACCATTGATAATTATTAAATATGAATAATTTCTATTCTTATTATATATTTATTTATTACGTTAGTCACACCTTATATCAATATATAAAATACATGTCAATATGTATAAAAACATATATATGAATATAAGCAACAGTATGAGACCAACATCCCTAATCCTACATATATATATATATATATATATATATATATATATATATATATATATATATATATACGTTTGCATATTTCAAATTATTATTTTATTCTTTTCTTACTGTTTTTTTATTTACCAATTAATCAAATTGTATATTTATTTATTCACACCTTATATAAATATATAAAATACATATAAATATGTATAAAACATATATATATAAATATAAGCAACAGTGTGAGTCATATATATATATATATATATATATATATATATATATATATATATATTATGTGTATAGAATAAACCTATCAATCTACCCATAGGCCTATCTATATATCCGTCTATCTATCACATTTTGGTTTCCTCTTAAAAGGATACATGGTAGCTATTAACCATGAATATCTTCTCTATGACTAACGTATTATACATTTATTAAGATATTCCTACCTTACATAAATATAGAAAATATAAGCGACAATGTAAGTCAAATGTGTCTTATCTAATGTTCTATCTACTAACCCTTGCTAAATCGGTATACTGTCTTTTGGAACATTTTTATTGAGAAAAATAAGTATATAGGAAATTGATATTGGTACAGATCATTCGCAACCAGTTTTCTATAAGCGAGGTTTTTTACTTAGGTTCCCACTTAATTCATGTTCCGCAGCCTCACGTTTTCTGACCATAGAAAATGCTTCATTAAATATTGGGCCCAATGATTTTTCTACCGATGTTACATTCATTACACCTTTTCCTGATTTTATTTCAATTGACTCTCTAATTAGTCTAGTTAATCTGCTGCGGTTGCATAACGCGATGCGTTTACATCCTTCCCAGTCTATTTCATGACCCGTTTCCTTCGAATGCCTAGCTAGGTCTGATCTTTGAATGTGTCCATATTTGCAGGCTGTCTTATGTTCACCTCTACGAACCTTTATAGGTCGCATGGTTTCGCCTATATACCTGAGATTACATTCTTTGCAAGGTATCGCATATACCCCTGATGTCTCGAGGGGTTCTACTCTTTCTTTTTGGTTAGGTAGTTTATTGCCTATAGTAAGCGATTGTCTTAAAACTGTTTTAATATTGTATTTAGCTGCTATTATTCTAATTTTCCTGCTCAATTTAGAATCAGGTAATACCATAATTTTGTGCTTATCCGGTTCCGTTTCCTTCTTTACTTTGTTTATTATATTATTGTTAAATCTCTGTAACATCTCATCTATTAATCTATCTATTATACTTGACGGATAGCTATTTAGTTTGAATATTTCTTTTAATCTCCTCATTTCCTTATCTCTATTTTCTATATCCACTATTCTAAGACTTCTTAATATCATGGATTTAAGAATGCCTATTTTCATTCCATATGGGTGATTTGATAAGAAATTAAGAAGTAGTCCTGAATAAGTCTCTTTTCTAAAAATATCTCTTTCCAATCTGGAACCATTCCGTTTTATTTTCACATCCAAAAAGGGTAATTCATCATTATTCTCTTTTTTTCCAATGTAAACTTTAATTCACCTAATTGGTTGGCTAATTCGAGGAATTTATTTAACTTATTATCCCCATGATTCCAAATTATAAACATATCATCCAGGAATCTTACATACAAGTTTGGCTTAAGAGGAGATTTTAACAACAGATTTTTTTCAAAATAGTGCATAAAAATATTAGCAACCGGGACTGATAGTGGTTGTCCCATAGGGACACCTTTAACTTGTTTATAAAATTCATTTCTGAACTTAAAGTAGGTGGAGGACATACAAATATTTAAAATTTCCATAATACTACTTAACATCATTTTACTACCTTCTATTATCTCTGGGAACTCTGTTAAACAACGCTTCACACTTTCTAATGCTGCTTGTACCGGGACATTAGTATACATCGATACAACGTCCAGGCTAGCCATTCTATCATTATCATTCAAGTTATATCTACTAATAATGTCAATAAAATGATATGTATTCTTTAAAGTATAATCTATGAAATAAGTATATTTTCTAATTCTGTTGCATAGAAATTTCGACAATCTATACATCTATACAATCTATATATACATATATATAGATAGACAGGCATAGAACACCATATCGAGTTGGTGGAGTCACAACCTTGTTCGTCCAAGTCTCAACCGTTAGCAAAACACAAGCAGCAGGTTGCTATTGAAGAATTTAAGCGGTTGAGAGAAGAAGGAATTTGTAGGCGTTCAAATTCCAACTTTGCATCTCCAATAGTGGTTGTTCCCAAACCTGAACCAGGTCAATGGAGGGTTTGTGGTAACTATCGTCTATTGAATTCGGTAACGAAAGGCGATTCGTATCCTCTACCGAACCAGAGTACTTTGCTCAGGGATATAATGGAGTATGAGGTATATACAACGTTAGATCTGCAGAAGGCGTACTATCAAGTACCTATGGAGGCAGAATCTATACCGCTCACAGCAGTGCGATTCCCTGGAGGAGGATCGCATGAATTCTTATGTATGCCTTTTGGTTTGAAGAATGCAAGTCAGACATTCCAGCGTCTGACGGAGGAAGTTCTTCAAGACTGTTCATTTGCTAGAGTGTATATAGATGACATCATTATATATAGTCAATCTAGGGAGGAACACCGCGAGCATTTGGACATCGTTTTGTCTAAGCTGGAACATTATGGATTGGTAGTGAAACCAGAAAAGAGTAGGATTGGTTGCTCTACCGTAAAATATCTTGGACACACCATTTCCAAGGATGGAATCAAGCCCTTGGAAGACAAGGTACAAGCAATCAAGGATGTGCCAGAACCTAGAACTGTACGCCAGTTGCGTAGATTTTTGGGCATGATTAGCTACTATCGTCGGTTCATACCAGGTTTAGCTGGAATTTTGGGGTCGCTAACTCGACATTTAGTTCGTGAACGGAGCACGATCAAGAAGTCCTGGCCTATTAATTTTAGCCAAGACGACAAGGAAAAATTCCAGAGGGCCAAAGATCTGTTAAGCCAAATAACCACATTAGCACCTGTGGATTGGACTAAGCCGTTTGAGCTGGTCACAGATGCTTCTGATGTAGCCATAGGAGCAGTGTTACATCAACGGGATAATGGTATAGTCAAGCCGATTGGATTCTATAGTCGGAAACTCCAAGATCGCGAGAAGCGATATGATACGCTTGGAAAGGAGTTACTAGCAGTTTATTCTGCAGTGTTGCATTTTGAGCACTACCTAGATGGACATCAGTTTATGATATTAACTGATCATAAACCGTTGTTAAGTATCCTTGGGAAAGCGAATAGGCTAAATTATTCTCGGCGGGTGAATTCACAAATAACCCGACTCGCAGAATTTGATTTTACCATTAGTCATATCTCAGGAAAAGATAATGTGGTGGCAGATACTCTCAGTAGACCAGACGTATCAGATGAAGATATGATTCGTTCAGAGTCACTCGTATGCTCTATTGTATCTTCTAATGATTTTGTCCAGCAATTGATGGAAGCACAAGGTCTTGATCCTTTAGTAGCTGTGTTGGCAAAGAATCCTGCATATACACGCAGGAAGATTGGAGATAAGTGGTTATTATGTGAAATCTCCAGGAGCCAACCTAGACCTTATGTACCGCTAGAATTAAGGTATAAGGTAATTCAGCAGCTACATGAATTCAGTCATCCTTCCATTAAGGCAACTATCAGGATGGTCACTGATAGATATGTATGGCCTAAGATGTCGAAAGACATAAGAGCCTGGGTAAGGACATGTGCCCGGTGTCAAACTTGTAAAGTTTGGCGTCATACCAAAACTGAAATTAAAACGATTGGTATACCAGCGGGTCGTTTCATGCATGTTCATATTGATATAGTAGAAATGCCCGAAATTTCTAGCCAAAAGTATTTACTCACGATGGTTGATCGTTTCAGTCGTCAGTTTGAGGTAGCAATCCTGAAGGACATGACAGCTCAAGAAGTCTTACTTATGTTCTTGCATAATTGGGTGTCGCGATATGGTGTACCGGTAAGGGTAACTACTGATCGTGGTAGTCAGTTTATGTCTGAACTGTTTATCAGATCATTGAATACAATGGGGATAGAAGTAAGACACACATGTGCTTATAATCCCAGAGCTAATGGGATGGTTGAGAGACTGCACAGGGAGCTGAAGGCTGCATTACGCTGCACCGGTGGATCCAGTTGGATACATGATTTGCCCATAGTTTTGTTGGCAATGCGAAACAGATACAGAGTTCAGTTAGGAACATCCATAGCAGAACTTGTTTATGGAGAGCCATTGAGGTTACCTGGAGATCTTCTAATAGAAGCTCCAAGTTGTCTCGATTGGGCCTCTAGTTCAGTAGATTGGTTTGTTGGAGCATTGAGAGATAAAATGAGTCGTTTAGCTCCAACCAAAACTAGAAGTCCAAAGTCTAAATGCTATGTATCTTCAGATTTAAAGCTGGCATCTCATGTATATATAACTAACGAGAACAGACAGAATTGTCTGACTCCGTTCTATAAGGGGCCATTTAAAGTCAATCATATGACTGAGAAAAATGCATTTATAGAAGTAAATGGCACTATAGAATGTGTAGCACTGGATCGCTGCATTCCACAGTTTATATGGACGGAGGAGGAGACTGAGGAACAGTATTCATCGAAGTATCCAGAAGCTGAGGCGAGATGTGACTCAGAAATGTGTGAGAAAAAGGAAGAGTCAAACAAATATGGAAAAGAAGTAAAGATTAAAACCAAGACAACTGAGAATAAAGAACAATGCAATATGAAAATGAAATCTAGTGAAGTACCAGCACAACTTGTTGAAACTCGTTCTGGAAGAGTCATCAAGAAACCGAAGAATGAGGACTACATCATGTATGGTTAATCATCTTAAACATGAGGGTGTATGTGGAGGTTAATTTAATTATTGGACACCAATTAACTCCTCATATAAAAATAAATCAATTTTTATTTTTGGACATTTGATGTTATCGCTGGTTTCGTAAAACAATATTGTATTTTTTTTAAATATTGTAAATTTTTTGGAAGTTCTTTTGTTCATATTGTCGAAGTTTTTGACTTGTCTTGTCGAAGGTTAAAAGAGAGTTTTTTCTGAGTTGCTGAAGCGCACAAGCGGAACACTGCGTGGTTCCATCTACGATATCTTTGCTAATAAATTATTGTAATCCACTCATCTATTGTTCTGATTATTTATCAGTGAAAAGAATCTCAAATTTGCTTCAGGTAATTGACGTGGATATTTGTTTTTAAGGTCTCAACCGTCTTGTTCTGTAAACCGTGAATATCAGCGTATCCTGGTAAGCTTAATTAATATAATATATAAATTGCAAGTAATTTAATAATATTATGGCTGGTTTATTAAATATTGAGGATACAGAGCAGTTAGCAAGTGGACTTAAGGATTGTAGCTTAAAAGATAGTTCAGAGGAACTTAAGTCTTCCAAATTAGATGACCATACCGCATATACGGCATCCCAGAAGCTCTCTTATGGTAGTGACCAAAGAGCCTCTACAGCGGGAAGTTATTTTCTTTTACGAAAATTTATAATGATGCCAAATAAATGCATTATTATTATTATCACCCAAGGCTATTCTCTTTACTGACTTCGGAAGGCGAAATCCCTCAGACAGTCATCTAATTTTCCTTTTTACCCGTCTGGTTTTAATCTTTCCTTCTCGACTCACTAATACCACTTCTCAGCCCATTCCTGACCCCATCATATCCACATTGTGGATACTTTACTACGTTTTGCTTATCCAATTATTTTCTTTCTTGTTTCAGCGGAAGACCGGAAACTCAACAGCCCTACCGATCTACCAACAGTTTGCTTCGGACATCGACTCCCCCTCGTCTTCCTTCAATCACAATCTCGTTCTACGGATGCCTCCGACCCCTGCAAGACTCACTCACTTCAATACAGCAGATTCCATCCAGGTCTATGCTATGCTCCATCAACTCAATCTCCACGACAATGGACTCCATCGGTCGACGTCTGCCTCAGGTCCGCAATCATTTTCGATCTCACACTTGAACTCATCTGTCCGGACCCAACCTACCCCGTCTGGATGCTCTGACACTTCATGGACTATCTCCAATTGATCTTGTCTAGTCAAATGGAACTTCGTTTTTCTTTTTTTCACCAGATTAAACTATATTTACGTTAATGATAACTTTCCCCTTCATCAACCCCTCTGCTATTAAATACTTTTTTAGTTACAATTCCATTCACCTCCACATTTCCTACTCTTGATTGTTATTTCTATGGTCGGGCCAGTTGGCCTTTGATGCCAAATAAATGTATTATTATTACTATTATTATCAATTTCCAAAGCATAGCATAGATAGAACTAGCCACATATTAATAAGTCATTTCACAAATGTTATGTTGATTGAGCTATAATAAAAGTAGGTTGAAACTTACTTCTGGACAATAGATTTACGACCTCCACGGAATCTCTGCATGTCTAGAAGTGTCATGGTTTCTAATTCTGGATAATGTACAGCGGTCCATGTTGACTGCATGGCATTGATGCGTGAAACAAAATCTTCATTTTTAACGTAATTTTTTGACAAATCTAAATGCTTAACTTGACGTGGAGCTTTCATTGCGTGCGAAATAGGACTAAAATAAACCAAAGCTTGAGATACTTTATTTTTTTCAGTCTGGCACAGAGCGGTTGTCTCATTAAAATATCATAAGATACGTCTGGTCTAACAACATTACAGTTAGAAATGAGTTTAACTGAATCCCATTCAAACATTGCAATAAATTTTCTATTTGCAATAGTGAGTTCAAAACCCTAAAATTCTATTCAAAACAATTCTATACCTGATTATATATGAGAGTCCACGTCCCAATATTTCTGAGATGATCGACAACTTGGTTAGGATAGTTAAACTTAAAATTGAATTCATTTAGATATTGTGCTTAAATTAAGTAAATATACTACGTACAGTCACTGCAGCCTTCACTGTATGGCCAAATGTAGACTTCCCAATCACCGAGAACGTCTAAGTAAGAACAGTCTGCTGGTGTGTCTGCATTGGAAAATGTTAAAGTGCATAGCACCAAAAGTAAAATTGCACGACCATACATCGCAGGATCTCAGTTATGAATGATTTCGAATTTGAATAACTAAAAAACACTAACGTTGAGAACCACAGTTATTTAAATTCGGATTAAGTAACAATAGTTTCTTTTATAATTAAAATTTATTAATGCTGTTCTTTACCATCATCTTTAATACATCGGTTGCATTTTTTGTATTTAAATAAAAATTTTAAAATAAACAGATGGTATAGTTTCATAATACCAGATTAAGGACGACCTTTATAATTAGTTAGAATTTTTAGAATAGAATAGAATTAACAAAGTATTTAGTTAACCACTGTAATGCGTATGTAAACGCCACAGCAGCAAGTAAATACTGTGCAGCGCTATATAGAAGTTATGATAATGGAGACTGAGAAACAGTTACCGTTGGTTTCTCTTATTAGGGACAAAATTGCCTTCTCGGGCAAAATGCCGAGAAAGTTAGGTGGTATTGCAGACTCTAAAAGTACTCCTAGAGATTTGAGACCGGCTCTGGTTGATTGGCTGATGTTCATTTGTTGTGGCGTCGAAACAGAGCGTTTTTTGTTGTGTGAAGTCTCAGAATTGTCTTGTTAGAATACAATAGAAAAGAACCACACATGTTCCATCAAATAGATAATAATATTGGAAAATGTACAATATAAAAAGATATCACAACACATAAATATGTGCAATTAGTCTCATATAGATATGTACATCTCATTAATTGTACTGCACAATTCTAATAATAATACTCATACATTTATTTGGAATCAAAGGTCAAAAGGTCCGACCATAGAAATAACAAATCAAAGGTAGGATATGTGGAGGTCAATAAAATTGTGACTAGCAAAGCATTTAATAACAGGGGAGGAGTTGAACAAGAGAAATGTTTTCATCAACTTCATGATAGTTCAATTTGGTGAAAAATAAAAAAAAGAAATTCCATTTGACTAGACAAGATCAATTGGAGTTCAGTCCATGAGGTGTCCGAGCATCAATGCGGGGTAGGCTGGGTTCGGATAGATGAGTTAGAGTGTGAGATCGAAAATGATGGCGGACCAGAAGCTCACGTCGACCAACGGAGTCCTTTGACGTGGATATTGAATTTCTGAAATTTAATATTGATAAGAATGGAGTCGATTAGATTGAAGCTATTGTGTGGTGAAGGGACCACTGGCGTCCGTTGTACGAGGTTATGACTGATGATAGACATGGGGGAGTCGATGTCCGATGCCAACTGATGGGTGGTTCAGCGGGCTTTTGAGGTTATGACTGATGGTAGATATTGCTTTTATATTGATTTGTCGGGAGGAACGCAACGACCGGAGAGAGCGTGCTTGTGGTTTTCAACACTTTCTCTAATTTCGAAGGATATCGGGTTTCATTTTGTTTTTATTTTCAGATTCTCGGGATTTCTTGTCTGATTTCATCTCTAGGATACACCAGGAATCTACCTACACATTTTTTCGGATCTATTCCTAGCTCACCCGATTTTCCCGTTTATTATTGACATTTTAATACCCATTCTTTTTTCTCTCATCAATACCCATTCTTTTCCTCTGTTATATCGTAATCTACGTTATATCTGCTCTTCTATCTCACACCACCATGAACCAGCTTTCGTCGCCAGCCCCAATCTCCCCGTTCCTCACCCAAAAGCTTATCTCCAATATTACTGACCTCCAACAGCAAATGGCGGACATCACAGGATTACTTGGAGCACTGACAGGCAACCTTTCAATCTCTACCGTTCAGCCCCATTTGTTGCGTCAAGCTGATACATTTTTGAATAGGGTAGCCAGGGAGGTTGCCCTGCGAAATCACAACAATAGAAACCTCTTTTTATGGTCTCCGCGCTCCTCACTCTCAAAGGACGATCTGGCCTCAGATCTCATCAGTCAAATAGGGGATAACTTTAGCCACCTTAAAGAGATCTCTTCGGGAAAGGGTCAAGCCTTTATTCTCTCCTCGCACAAAAGACTGTCTGACGGTGAGGTTCGTCATCTCAAACTGCACTCGCCCATCTTAGCATCCGGGAAAGTCAAACTAAAGCGAGATTACACGCTACTACAGAGGACTTTAGAGAAAGCCCAAACCCATCAACCGAACACCACCCCTCCTCCTCCAGCTAATCACGCCTTTCCGGGCTGGAGCAATCCAAAGAAAAGCCACTCATTTCACGGCGGAATCCATGGCGATGCCCCTTCCTCCAGTCCACTCCAACCGATATCTTCCCGATTTGAAGGCCTTCCTTTCACATTTAGCCCATACTCCGCAACCAGTCCCCCCACACAGTCTCAAGCTTAACCACGTCGTCGCGCCCGTCCACGCCGGGCTAAGCCTCCTAATAACGCAACTTCTCCCCCAGGTTCGTCCGCCAGGTCCACATCCCCACGACAAGTTAATTTTGTGACGGATGCTATGACCCAGAGACCGAATAAACGTAAGTCGCCTAAGGCCAAACGGGATTTCGACCCAGCCCCATCAACTTCAACTCCCTCTACTGAAACCTTCTTCGACCCTACCCAGGACTGTTGCGCCTCAGCCCCTGATCAGTCTCTGTCCCTGCTCACCCCATCAACGCAATTTCAGAGTGCCCCTCGAGCCCAGATATCTCGCCCCCCTTTTGCTTTCAAACCCTCCAATTACCTCACCCACCTGACAAATGCGGGACAAAAGAAATCCAGATCGACGCTGACCACTCCATCCTCGTCAACGAGCGGTCAGTCACCCTCATCAGCCCTAGATCTCGCCCCACCCGCCAGCGGAAAGCCCCCGCACGCTTCTTCTCCCCGATCTAACCATCCCTCTCTCAGAGCACTCTCAGAAATTCTCATCAATTGCAGGTTACTTACGCCAAAAAACAATCAACTACGAGCTTTTCTAACCTCTAACGGGATAGAGATATGCTTTCTTGGTGAGACTTGGCTGTGCCCTTCCATCCACTGTGATGACCTTTTCCTCATTCACGGTTACACGTTCCTTCGTAGCGACCGAACTGTCGGTCGGGAGGGGGGGGCGGACTAGCTGCCTATGTCCGATCCCTTCTTATGCCCAAACGCTTGTCGACATAGAACTCTCAAGGATTGGAATTTTTCTCGTTTCAGCTACAAATCCATAACCAAAGCATATCTACCTGTGTTGTCTACAGACCCCCTAATATCTCACTCATCGACGACACTCACGGAGCCAAACTTCTATTTACTATTTTCTCTTTAAACTCCGATCGGTACGTAGTTGTGGGTGATCTCAACCTCCCCATGGCTAACTTGCATAATCTTGATTCGGAAAGTCACCCACTGCTTCGACTCTTCGCGGATAACCTGTTACACCAATTCGTGCATTTTCCTACCCGAGGGAACAACCAACTGGATTGCGTACTCTCCAACAACGAGGTGACTGATGTTCACTCTCGGGAGATCTTCCCTTATCTTGATCACTGTCAGGTGTCCTTTCTCTAACCTCTCTTATCCTTCACCCCTAGAGAAGACACTAAATCGTTCAGGCGATTCATCAACTGGGAAGAGTTCCGCCGACTCTGTGACGCTGTTAACTGGAGGGACCTCTTTTTCCCAAACAATCTCTCCTCATGCTTTTCCGAAGTCCATAACATCCTATCCTCCCACTTTAACTCCGCCACCTCTATTCAACACGTACACTCGATGAATAAGTTGAACGCTCTGTCTAAGGCACGTGACAATCTTGCACACAACTCTCGTCTACGCACATCGTCACTTGCCCGCGCCCTCGCACTGAGATGCATCGATGGGCACATTAAACAGGCTATCAACAAACAAGCGCTCCACATCAAAAGACGCATCCGCTCAGCTACTAACCCCCGGGCTAAGGTCGCTATCATCAAACACCAATTGCTGCAAAAGCCCAAAACCTCGTATATTAACTTCTCTCAGTCAAACGACTCCTGCTTCGTCAACGATTATCTGACTTACCTGCTCGACTCCTTTTCCACTCCCACCCCGCCTGTCGAGATGTTTGACAATGGAGACACCGAGAACCTACGCTGGTTCTACGTCTCTCCGGCTTCCGTCGCCCAAGCAATTAAAGACATTAAATCTAAACACCAATTTGATCAATATGGTGTCTTGGTCAGTGTGATCGCTCTTCTAGTCTGGAAAGTCTTCTCTCTGATTGCCGATGTTATTAATCGTTGTCTCAAAACCACCTAACTTCCCCCGGACTGGTTTAATTCGACGATCTCTCCTATCCCTAAAAATGGCACTTCTTCGATCTCATCATTTAAAGATCTCCGCCCCATTACTATCGTACCTTCTTTCACCAAAATCTTCGACAGGATCGTATACAACCTAATCTATCCCTCGATTAAGTCTCATGTAAACTTCTATCTCCTCGATGATCAACATGACTTTTTGAATGGCCGCTCCTCTTCCACCAACTTACTACTCCTCCTTCTCTTAAGGGCTTCATTGCACTCTCCTCTTCCTGGATATACCCAAGGCTTTTGACTCGCTGTCATTTTCAGCAATGAAATCCGCCTTACTGAGAAGCCGTATTTGCGGTAACGTTTTCAATCTTATCAGCTACTATCACCGAAACCTATATGCGACAGTAAAAGTTGGCAGTCGTCACTCGAAGCCAGCCCATATCCGATCCGGTGTTCCCCAGGGCTCCGTACTTGGTTCCATTCTCTTCAAACTTACGCTCGCGCACATACAGGTTGAAGACAACCTTTTCAAGCTGTTCAAATATGCGGATGAAATGGTTATCGTATTCAGTAACCCCACAGCATCCAACTTCTCTTTACCCCTTATATCGAAGCTCTTATCCTCGCTCCACTCGCAGCTCAGCAGAATCGGCCTCAAACTAAATCGCACCAAAACTCGCCTAATGAAACTCTCCTCTGATCCATTCTGCTCTATCCCGGTTGCAAACTACCACCTCGACATAGAAATAATAGATTCGGCCAAACATCTTGGCATTCATTTTTCAAAATCCATAGACTTCTCCCTACACCTTACACACACTACTTCCAAACTCTGATCTGTTTTAATACTAACAACCGCACTCTCCAACTCACGTTATTCAAGGTCTACGTACTGCCCCTCATTTCCTACGCCAGCGAATTCTACTGTCCTCTCACCCTCGCCTCCTTTTATGCTATTGAACAGGTATCCTCCAGATTTCTAAATCGAGTGTTCCTGAAATGCCAAAAATATCCATAATATCACAACTTGCTTACTACTCTCCAACTTTGCCCACCCAAGTCACCACTACGCCACACATGTTCTAGTAACTCTTTTATCGAAGCTAACCATACCCCACCATATTTAAAAAAATCTATATTTTTTCTAAAGCCATTAATGTCTTCAACGCTCTTCCCACAGACATAAAGCTCCTACCCCAGCACGAATTTAAAAAGGCAGCCCATCAGTACTTCTTCAACAAACTTCTTTTTGATACGACCGATTGGAAACGAAACTGGTTCCTTCTCAATCCATAACATTTACTTCACCCCAGGATATTCTCTTTACTAACTTCGGAGGGTAAAATCTCTCAGGCAGTCATCTAATCTTCCACTTTACCTTTCTGGTCTTAATCTTTTCTTCTCGACTCACTGATACCACTTCTCAGCCCATTCCTGACCCCATAATATCCACGTTGTGGATACTTTACTACGTTTTGCTCATCCAATTCTTTTCTTTCTTGTTTCAGCGGAGGACCGGAAACCCAACAGCCCTACCGATCCACCAACGGTTCGCTTCGGACATCGACTCTCCCTTGTCTTCCCTTAATCACAACCTCGTTCTACGGATGCCTGCGACCCCTGCAAGACTGGCTCGCTTCAATCCTGCAGATTCCATTCATGTCTTTGCCATGCTCCATCAACTCAATCTCCACGACAATGGACACCATCGGTCGACGTCTACCTCCGGTCCGCCATATTTTTCGATCTCACATTCATCTAGAAGCTCAGACACTTCATGGACCATCTCCAATTGATCTTGTCTAGTCAAATGGAACTTCGTTTTTATTTATTTTTCACCAGATTGAACTATCTTGAGGTTAATGATAACTTTTCCCTTCCCCAAACCCCTCCCCCCTGCTATTAAATACTTTGCTGTCACAATTCCATTCACTTCCACATACCCTACGCTTGATTTGTTATTTCACTGGTCGGGCCAGTTGGCCTTTGATGCCAAATAAATGTATTATTATTATTATTATTATTATTAATGCTGTTCTTTACTGTAATCTTTCATACATCGGTTGCATTTTTTATATTTAAATAAAATTCTCAAAATATACATATGTTATAGTTTCATAATACCAGATTAAGGACGACCTTTAAAATTAGTTAGAATTAACAAAGTATTCGTTTACCACTGTAATGCTTATGTAAACGCCACGGCAGCAACTAAATGCTGTGCGGCGCTACATAAAAGTTATGGTAGTGGAATCTGAGAAACAGTTACCGTTGGTGGCTCTTATTAGGGACAAAATTGCCTTCTCGGGCAAAATGCCGAGAAAGTTAGGTGGTATTGCAGACTCTTAAAGTACTCCTAGAGATTTGAGACCGGCTCTGTTTGATTGTTGTCGTGTCGAAACAGAGGGTTTTCTGCTGTGTGAAGTGTCAGAATTGTCTTGTTAGAATACAATAGAATAGAACCACACATGTTCCATCAAATAGATAATAATATTGGAAAATGTACAATATAAAAAGATATCACATCACATAAATATGTGCAATTTGTCTCATATAGATATGTACATCTCATTAATTGTACTGCACAATTCCTAATAATAATAATTTATAAAGATTTATTTTGGAATCAAAGGTCAAAAAGTTCACCAGAAAATAACAAATCAAAGGTAGGATATATGGAGGTGAATAAAATTGTGATTAGCAAAGTATTTAATAACAGGGGAGGAGTTGAACAAGAGAAATGTTTTCATCAACTTCATGATAGTTCAATTTGGTGAAAAATAAAAAACGAAATTCCATTTGACTAGACAAGATCAATTGGAGTTCAGTCCATGAGGTGTCCGAGCATCAATGCGGGGTATGCTGGGTGAGTTAGAGTGTGAGATCAAAAATGATGGCGGACCGGAAGCTCACGTCGACCGTCGGAGTCCTTTGACGTGGATATTGAATTTCTGAAATTTAATATTGACAAGGATGTAGTCGATTAGATTGAAGCTATTGTGTGGTGAAGAGATCACTGGCGTCCGTTGTACGAGGTTATGACTGATGGTAGACATGGGGAAGTCGATGTCTGATGCCAACTGATGGGTGGTCCAGCGGGCTTTTGAGCTTCCGATCTATCGCTGAAACAAAATGAAAAAGGATTGGTTGAGCAAAACGTGGTAAAGTATCCACTATATGGATATGATAGAATGAAAAATGAGAATAGAAGTGGTATCAGGGAGTCAAGATTTAAAACCAGAGGAAAAGAGTAGAAACAAGATGACAGACAGAGGGATTTCACCCTCCGAAATCATTAAGAAGAATAGCCTGGGGGTGAATGAAATGTTATGATTTAAGAAGGAAATATTTTTGCTTCCAATCGGTCGTTTTACATAGAAATTTGTTAAAGAAGTACTTATGGACCACCTTTTCAAATTCGTGCTGGGGTAGGAGTTTTATTTCCGTTAGAAGAACGTTGAAGACACTAGGGGCTTTGGAATAGAGATAGATTTATAATATATATATTGGGGGTGTGGTTAGATTGAATAGAAGAGTTGCTAGAAAGTGTAGTGTAGTGGTAACTTGGGTGAGCAAAGTTAGATAGTGATAGGCAAGTTGTAATCCTATTGATAAAAAAATGACTCGAAGTTGACGGGTAAACTAAAGCGGTAGAAGGTTTGCCATTAGTAAGCGTTCCCGATTATTTTGACTGTTGGGTAGTCTCGCTTTAGAAATCTGGACGAAATCTGTTCGATGGCAGAGTGAGAGAATAGTAGAATTCGTTAGCGTATGAAATGAGGGGTAGGACGAAGACTTTGAATAGAATGTGGTTGTTTGTCTTGAAGCAGATCAGACCGGCCCATTTGAAAAGTTTGGAAGTAGTGTGTGTAAGGTGTGTGGAGAAGTCTAGGGATTTTGAAAAATAGATACCAAAGTGTTTGGCCGAACCAATTATTTCAATATTAAGGGAATCATTTTCAACCGGGAGAGAGCAGAATGTGTCGGAGGAGAGTTTCATTAAACGAGTCTTGGTGGGGTTTATTTTGAGACCAATATTGCTGAGCTGCGAATGAAGCGAGGATAAAAGCTCCGATATAAGGGGTAAGGAAGGGTTGGATGCTCTGGGGTTGCTGAATACTATGACCATGTCATCGGCATATTTAAACAGCTTGAAAAGGTTGTCTTTAACCTGAACCTGCGCGAGTGTGAGGTTGAAAAGAATAGGACCAAATACGGAGACCTGTGGAACACCAGATCGAAAAAGGGCTGGCCTCGAGTGACCATTTCCGACTTTTACAAACGCACATTGGTTTCGGTGATAGTACTTGATAAGATGGACGACGTTGTCGCAGATACCTCTTCTCAGTAAGGCGGATTCAATTGCTGAAATTGACAGCGATTCAAAAGCCTTGGATATATCCAGGAAGAGGTGAGTGCGGTCATGAACTTTGGAGAAGGAGGAGTAACAATGATTAAAAACATTAACTAAGTTGGTCGAAGAGGAGCGGCCGTTCAAGAAGCAATGTTGATCATCGAGAGATAATTTTTTTCTGAGACTTAATGAAGGGGTAGATTAGTTTGTACAAAACACTGTCGAAGATTTTAGTAAAAGAAGGGACGATAGTAATAGGGCGGAGATCGACAGAGTGCCATTTTTTGGGATAGGCGAGATCGTCGAATTAAGCCAGTTCGGGGGAAGATAGGTAGTTTCTAGGCAACGGTTGATAACATCAGCAACCAGAGAGAAGATATTCCAGCCACGAAGTGCAATCATGCTGACAGAGACACCGTATTGATCGAATTGGTGTTTAGATTTTATTTATTTAATTGCTTGGGCGACGGAAGCCGGTGAGACTTTGAACCAGCGTGGGCTCTCGGTGTCTCCGTTGTCTAACATCTCAGCAGGCGGAGTCGGAGTGGAAAAGGAGTCGAGGAAATAATTTAAATAGTCGTCGGCAATGCAGGAGTCGTCCGGCCGAGAGATATTAATATATGAGGTTTTGGGATTTGCAGCAATTGGTGTTTAGTGGCAGCAAGCTTCATCCGAGTTAGGTGCTGAGCAGATGCGCCTTTTGATGAGGAGCGCTTTTTTGTTGCTAACCTGTTTAATGTGCCGTGCGATACGTGTCAGTGCGAGGGCGCTAGCAAGTGAGGATATACGTAGTTAAGAGTTGCGTGCTAGGTTGTCGTGTGCTTTATACAAAATGTTCAACTTATTCGTGGCGTGTGTGTGTTGAATAGAGGTGGCGAAATTAAAGTGGGAGGATAAAATGTCATACAATGTATCAATATCAGAAAGTTCGGCTGTAAAGAGTAATAGATTCATCATCGAAAAATCAAGGAATAATTCGAGTGTAACATTATGAAAAAATGAGAACCATGACTAGCAATTGATTGTATGTATTAGTGACTAACATGATGATATAATGCATAACATTTCAATTTCAATAATACAAAACTTGAAAACAAAAATCTCAAGAAATTCTGTTTCTCAAAACAATTACAATTATCCTTGTCTTTTATTCAACCATGAGAAAGTATTATCATAATCAAAATAAAAAATATCAGCAGGATTGTAGACTTTTTCAAGTTCAGTAGATGTACCAAAGAGACATCTTAGATGGTAAAAAGGGAGTGTTTTCCAGCAACATTCCCTAACAATGGTGTAGTATACGTCAAATATCCGGACTAGCTGCCCCAACTTTACTCTTGTTGGATTCATATAGCACCAGTCAATTGTCAAAATAGAAAACGTAAAATGCAAAATGTTAACATTCTCTTGAAAACATAAAGTTTTGCAGTACAAACTTGTAATTCATACAGTAGTAGGAGATAAATAATTTATTTACACAAATTTAAGCTTTTTACATTTATCTTATTGAACAAACTCTTTTTAATGGATTCCAAGTAGTGGAAGCATATTTTAGTATTTGGTCAGGTTCCATTTTATATGCATTTTCAATTTTATATCCTTAGGTAAGATATTTCTTTTTATTTTGAAATGCGAGCTTTAATAAAATTTATTGTACCCTTCCTGTGTGCAAAAACAAAAATAAATTTTATCAGATATAAGAAAATTTTCTTTCTCATGGTCTTCTCAAATATCTACTCATGAACATATCTTTATATACAAATTGGAAAGCAAAACAAGATATAAATATGTGAACATCTGTGCCCATCTGTTCTTTGCACTGCCTACTATCCTTTCAATATGTCTCTGAGCAGAAGCTGTACATTGAATAGTTATGCCTAAATCCTTAATTTCTTGCTGAATTTTAATCTCAAAAAACATCATTAATCACAGGATCTTGAATAGAAACAAAATTAAATTCTGTTCTGTTACCTATTTTTAAAGCTCTCTTCTCTTTACTGTTTATCCTCAGCCCTAGTGTTATCAAACATCTACTTAAATCATAAAAATCCAATGTCACATTATTTTTGGAGAATTTGACATTTTCTGGATCAATTGGTAAGATTATTTTAAATAATCAACGAAGATATGCAGTAAAACCGTGGTGAGTGTCACAAGTAGAGGTCCAATAAATAGATGCTTGATCCGTATGACTAGCTGTACAGCAACAAGTTTGACGTGACTAAAAATCCCAGTGACTAGGTGACACAGCTTAACGCTATTCCAGAGGTCAGCGTAGGTCAACAGGCAATACTACGCCATTGATTTAACGGCAAATTTTACTTGTTTTAATTGGTGCCGCGTAATTGAAATTTAAATTTCAACTGTCTATTATTCTGCCCATCGTTTAAAAATATGTACCGTAAATGCTAGGCTGACGTATGCGTGTTGGTTGCTTTAACAATGGTATGATGTCAAATAGCCACTAGGAATTGCTACACAAATTGTTAGCTGTAGTGGCTTGTCATACTGTGTGTGGCAAAATAGATCAGAGTAATGTTTGGGAGCAGCAGTGTGAGAATTTTAAGGTAGATTGCCACTGAGGTTGAAAACTGGGCAGGATGGGTCGCTGTCGATGTGTTTGAATACGA
>JAQBSW010008619.1:0-33139 GCA_029291075.1 Eudiplozoon nipponicum
CTTTAGCTGCGAAAATGCTCTTTGATTCATTTAACGTCAATCCATATTTTTAGCGGCATTAAGAAATTTGTTGAGATTTGTTTCGTTTTCAAGCGTATCTCTCCCGCAAACTGTCACATTGTCCACATAGACAAGTGTATCTGTGAGATGTTCCTGTGCGATTATATGATCCATAGTTCTTTGGAAACATGAGACACCATTTGTCACTCCGAAGGGAATGCGACGGAATTGAAACAAGCGTCCACACGCTTCGAAAGCAGTAAATACCTTTTCATGTTCTTGGATAGGTATTTGGTGGTAAGCGCTTTTGAGATCCAAAGTGCTGAATATATGATATTTTGAAATGGTTTCAGCCATTTGGTCTATTTTCGGCAAAGGATATGCGTCTAAGAGTGTGAATTTGTTGACCGTTTGGCTGTAGTCCACAACCATACGTTTCTTGTGATTCTCATTCGATACCACGAGAACTTGTGCTCTCCACGGGGATGTTGAAGGTTCGATAATGCCATCAGAAACTAATCTGTTTATTTCATCCCGGATAAATATTTCAAAAGTGATCATTTATTTATATAAATTTTTTTTTCTGAACTAAATTTATCCTACCATAAAAGCCACAATGTTAGTATTATTTACAGTTATGATAAATATTATATTTAATGGGTTGGAAAGAGTATTGTCGATTTTGCCTTGTCTTAATGCCTAATTTGCTGTAGTAGTGTTGTTTAGATGTTTAATTTCTCTCATTTCTGTATATTATCTAGGTAAGTATACTCATTTCTTTATTTTTTGTTCTCGTGGTTATATGGCACTGATGACCACGAAAAGTAATAAATGACATCGATCAAGTCAAGAGTGTATGGATTTGAAGGAGTAACAGGTGTTCAGAAATAGTTGTAATTCTCAATTTTGTTGAATTTTAGCATTCATTGAAATCCATTTTGTTGGTATCATGTACCGACTCGGCAACCATAGTGTTGGTACCATGTACTATTTCGGAAACCAGTGTTGGTATCAGGTACTGACACAATAGCCATAGTGCTGGTACTATTTACAGGTATTTATATATATATATATATATATATATAGAGAGTTGGATTGAGAATCACGCATTGTCGAAGACTTTATATGTTATTATCTTCACTACATTCGTATAGGTGATTGTACCGTCCTGTTTCCCACATTCATCACTCAAATATGTTATGGGTAAAGGGTGTAATACCGGCTCCTACTGTTGAGTCGCCAGTAAGCACGAAACGAATGTGTACGAGATTATACCTTCCGTTCATGCTGTCTTTGGTTTATTCTTCTGGTCATATTTAAACTAATTTGTTACTAGGTGCGCAGCATCAAATATACAGTCACAACCATTTAGGACGCTGGCACCTTATTCGAGTTAGATGGTTCTTTAGCAGCCTAACATTGTCTCATTTTGACGAATGTATCATTTTTGTTGTATCTGTATATAATAACTGAAAATATTACGCTTATTTCGTTTTCCCATTCTTGAAAGTGCATAGATTTCACGTTTTTATTTTCAGAAATGATTCCAGTTCGAACGCCTTTATCAAAGATTCAAAATAATGCCTCCCCGGCAAGTACACCTACAATTCACATTCCCCCATCACCTTTTATGAAAAAATTGGGTATGTTTTATAGTTACGTATGTGGCTTACTTTCAAGTTGATATTTGGCGTACATATTTCAATTTATTTTAATGATATAAATACGTGAAAGTCAGCGTAAGACGAAAGTAATTTTTTATCAGTTATAAATTGCTTAGTAGTGTTACGTCATATATATATATATATATATATATATATATATATATATATAACATATATATATATATATATATATATATATATATATGCATACATACCAAATACCATTAATCAATTATTAAGCAATTTTATGTCGCATGCATACAGACACACATATATGCACACATCAATACCCAGAAAACTCGGCCTCTCGCAATGTGATTTTAAGTAGAACCTATGCCAATGAGTAAGATTTGACCATGGTTCTCTACTGGACTGAGTTTTTTGCTGGTTTCTCGTAGATTATTTTAATCCAAATGTCGCTTAGCTAGTCAAAGTACGGCGTGGTGCGATTCAATGTTTAATATGCAAAATTTTAGTTTGCCGGTCTACTCCCTTGATTCCTATCATCCAGCGGAGTTTACTTGGAAGTCTGGCATACAACATATGTAAGTAACCTTCGACAATGACCAAATGGCGCAATGCGCACCCCTTTACTAAACACAACTTGAATGAATGTTGTAGGCGCTATCCTATTATCAATGTTTTAATTTTTATTACACTTGTAACTTTTCTGGGAAACCAATTGAATTTATCAGCGTTATATAATTTAATTTTGATGTTTGTATAATTAATAACTTTTTATGGATACTTAATATTTTATGGAATGCACGCCTTTGTAGAATTATTTCTATAATTTCTTTGCATAAAAAACAAGTAACCAGAAACCAATTAAATCAAAGTTTCGAGCTTGATATAAACAGAGATCCAAAACTTATCGCGGATAGCACTCGAACCTGGGCACGTCTGCTTCGGTGTCTATGACTACAACCAGTGAGCCACCCTTCCGTGCAAACAATGATCATTTAACCATAAACCAACTGGGTTCGCACAGCTTTTACATTATAACAGTTCTGTGGAATTTCATCAATTATTCGTGATTCGCGGCTAGTTTTCAAGCGTCGATAAACTGGTTAGCCAAAATGTAAAAGATTAATTTAATGAAGAAAAGGGATTTAATGCCTAATGGCTTTTATGAATAATTAGTTGAGCCAATTATCTAATGAGAAATTAAGAAGAAACATACAAAGCGAAGAAAATTTATTTAAAAATTCACTTTAAGTGAGGTATTATTTCTCGCATAAAATAAAGAAAAATAGAAGCAGCGTTAAAACGCACATTTAATGCAGTTAAGCATCGTATCTGAATCTGCTTTTATCTGCAATCAAATAAAAACAGCGTTACTGTCGATCTTAAATATCCTTTATCAATATACAACCGTAATTTGTTGATCAATTTACCGAAATCGATCTTGTAGACGATTAATAACTAGAGTTAAAGCAAGTTAAAATTTGAAGGCTTATGCCAAGTCGAATGATGAATACAAGTCTATATTTGCGCAAAATGTTTTTGCCTATATAATAATTACAAAATGCGATAGCAGAAACGAGTAACCAGTTTATGTAAGCCGAAAACTCATGCAATGGGATTGCACTTTGATTAGAAATTGTAATAGTACATATAGACAGCACTGACTGCCTGATTAATCATCAATTATATTTATGTGTGGGTATGAATGTTCTTCGTTGCAGTGTTAAACTGATACATTTTTTGTCATTTATTTGAACTTCTGAACTAATATTTATATTTTCTGTGCTCTTATGTAGATCGATCTGTCTATTAAACATAATTAATACGTGTACCACGTCAGACCATCCATATAGCATAAGTAATGGCTCTTTAGGTTTATTAATTGAGAAACCTTTTAGTTATGTTTCTCCTGTTTGGTATAGCTTGACTAGTGAGCAAATATTTTTATGTATTTTTATATAAACAGATATTTATATTTAACAAAATTAACTAACGCATTATGCCAGACCACACGTGGCAATAGTATCAGACTCGCACACCTTCTGTGAACATACTTATTCTCTTAAGAAGTATTGTTGCAATGACATATGCTTAGGACATACAGATTAACGACGTTTCGTTGGTGTTATATCAAATATCTTAATAATGACAGTCTTGTTTTTCTTATATTCTCTATTCGATGAAATATTAGTGGTAGAAGTAAATTTGTCTACAGTATAGAAGTTAGACTACAAGGACGGGTCGGCTGTAGGTTAATGAAGCAATGTGCGGTGGTTC
This sequence comes from Eudiplozoon nipponicum, assembly GCA_029291075.1. NCBI lineage: Eukaryota > Metazoa > Platyhelminthes > Monogenea > Mazocraeidea > Diplozoidae > Eudiplozoon > Eudiplozoon nipponicum. The sequence goes on from JAQBSW010008619.1 coordinate 3,909, forward strand.
AACACATGTTAATAACTAATGAGCTGACAAACGAACATAATCGGACGGTACCCTATATTACAATTATTGCCAACTTCAAGTTCCTGCTTGATTTGATTTTCTGAAAAATTGTAGATACTTATAGAGAAAAGAGTGATGTTTCTAGTATTTAACAAAATATTTCATTTGTGATTTTGTATTAGGTGTTGCGCACCTAGTAACAAATTAGTTTCAATAGGATCTGAAGGAATAACCAAAGTCAGTAGGAAATAAAGGTATACTCTCATGTGCACATTAGTTTTGTGCTTAATGACGATTTATCAGTATGAGACAGTATTACTCCATATAACATCTCCTATTGATGAATCGCCAGTGAGCACGAAATGAAAGTGCACGTGAGATTGTACCGTTTGTTCATGCTGACTTTGGCTTATCCTTCTGGTTCTATTTGGATTAATTTGTAACTAGGTACGCAACATCTAATACACAAATGATTATATATTATTTCTTCACAACAAACAGTGTATAACTGTAATATTTAATTTTTAACCTTGTGCATGGAATGATACAATGAATTTAATTTTTTATTGGGTGCTTGAATCCTTATAACAATACCAGGTTTCGGTACAGGTGTGGACATCTTTTTGTTGCAGAAGCCTAGTCGAGTTGGTGGCTTTTGTTCACCATGGGCCATAAAAAAGGCCAACAAGTTTGCAAATTCTGAGTGTACAAACAGCAGAATCGAATGGGAGGCCAAACTTCTGAAAGAATTGAACCATCCAAATGTTATCGGTTATAGAGGAAAATTTAGGGAGAAAAGTAGCGTAATTTTGGCTGTTGAAGCGGTAAGGTATTGCTTAATCACTATATTGTTTTTTTATGAGGCATCAGTTGATTCTATGTACTTTAGTTGTCTATGACACATCTTAAATTTTCACATAAGAAGTTATCGTTTGTATTTGAAATAATTTTTTTTGGTGTATACAAGTAATTGGATGTTATTGATTTGAGCTTGCACAGTTTGGTTGAAGAATAATTATGGAAATTAACATTTAAAAACAATTTTGTGAAGGTGGATTGTTTTTGTCAGTTAACAATAAGACTTACCAAGCACATTTGTAACGTATTTGTGGGCATATTGCACACGATGTTTTAGGGAACGTGGCGTAATTGTAGAAAGTGTTAAATTCAATTTGTGCATGTTTGGCTGCTGGAAGTGACTATAGCTTCTGGTTATAAAATGCAGTGTAACACCCTTTTGCTCTGCTTTAAAAATGTTGGGCTAACTTATATACATATTTTCACTAGTTGCTACTTTTCTCTACGGAGGATAATTGTCGTTTCAATAGATACAATTATGGGTTTCGTGGATAAATACCTTCACAAACTGTAATAGATGGTAAAGAAGAAGACGACAAGTGACGCTTATGTAGTACAGAATAGCGAATTTAACCATCTTCTGCACTGTTGGTCTTTAATTTTTTTGTTTGTTTCCTTATTAGTTCAGTGAGGAGCCCTTGCCAAAATTGTTTTTTAAAGCTCTCTTTGCGAAGTCAATTCTGTATTGCCGATGTTACTTTGCCATAATGCTGACTTGGCCATAATTGTGAGATGTAGAGGTTTAGTTTGCCTCACTTTTGTGCGTTATCTAGATAAATATATTCATGGTAACTAGATCTTCTCTTTCATAAATCTCTAAAACGGTACATGGTTTCCTGGTGAAGATATATTTTGTTCGGTGGGGAATCATCGCCTTAAACTTTGTGTCTTTTAAATTTATTTATTTGCGAATTTTTGACATCCTTTAGGCATTAAACGCTTTTGTATCCTGTGAAATAAGATAATCGATTCAATCTGTGTTATTTCATGTTTACCTTATTTTATCCTTTTTATGCTTGGATAGATTCTTTTTTATTAAGTTTACTATAGTTATCAAGTCTTTTGGAAGTATTTTAAAATCCGTTGATGAATATTGTGTTTGAATCCTCCAACTCGCAAAAATATTTATTTTTAAAGTTTCGTTATTATATTATTGTTGATGTTTCAAAAAAATCTTTTGTTATTTTATTATATTTATAATTCACAGATTCTTTATTTTATGTGTAATTTCCTATCGCATTCTGAAGTACTATATATGACAATGACTCTAACAATGCTTAAATTCTCACTATTATCAGATGGCACTATTCGTTTAACCCTCATTGCTTAGGTGTATATTTTCGGCTTTTTGCGTGCTGATGCCTCTTGCTGATGGGTAGATATGAGTTTATACTATTAGATCTATTGTTCAGTTTGAACCGACTTGCTACTAAGAGGATTGAGATGTTATTATTAATGACATATTTTATTAGTTTTATGCAACAGATGAGTTAAAATAATTTTATTTTGAACTGAACAGAAGTATGATAAAAAACCTATCACTGGAGATATGGCCTTACGGCTTTGCATGACGAATTGTGCACCTCTATGCCTCGTCCGATTACACATGTGGTGCTGTTTCTTATACTAGACAGTCAAACGCGAAGATGCCAAACTAACAAGCTAAACATCTTATTAGAAGTGGAAAACCTAGTGCTTTGGTTACAGTACACATAACTTTGACTATCGTATTATGCAGCGGTGAATCATCAGTCTGTTATGCTTTCGTAGTATTTGCGATACATTTTGTAGAATTATAAGTAGAAGTAATATTTTTAATAATAGTCGTAGTAGTAGTAGTTTCATCAGTAGTAGTAGTAGTTGCAGTAGTAGTAGTTGTGGTAGTAGTAGTAGTAGTAGTAGTAGTTGTGGTAGTACTAGTAACGGTAGTAATAGTGGCTGTAATTGTAGTAGTAGTGGAAGTAATATTAGAAGTTGTATTGGTGTAAATAGTGGTAGTAGTAGTGGTAATATTAGTATTTTTGGTGGTGGTGACAGTACTTGTAGTAGTAGCATTTGTGGTAGTGTTAGTCATAGCAGTAGTAATAGTGGTAGTTGGAGTAGTATTAGTGTAGCAGTAGCAGTACCGGTAGTAGTAGTGGTAGAGGTGGCAGTATTAGAAATAGTTGCAGTTGTGGTAGAAGTAGCAGGTTCGGATTACTTTTTTAGATATTGTCATGCATGCTTTCATGTGGAAGGCTTGGAGGTCGTATTAAATCGTTAGTTAATGTGGGAAAATGAGGATACGCTACAATGAAATCGAACGGAAAAGATGTAACTCTACTAATGCGCGTGTTTATTGTTTACTTCGTTAAATGATTTTTGTTTTTTTGAAAAATATGTCACGTTTTTTATTTTTTTTACGCGCTTTAATAAATTGACTGTCCTTTGAGTTTGATGTTCTCAAGCGCATTTTTTGCTCGATTATAATTTTTTGAAATTGGCGTGCTATATGAAGAAGACTAAAAATGTTTGTCATCTCGTCGCTGCAAAATTTCTTGTGATTTTCCCGCACATAGTTAAGTCTGGACCCGGTGTGGCTGTCCAAGTTGATCAATATCAATTACATATGTGCGACAACTACACGGTCAGAAGGCGATGCCTAGTGCACACGTCCTTAAGGAAAGATAGACCAATTAGTATAACAGAAAATTGCACTGCGTGCGCGGCTCGGGTGCCGCGATGGATGAGTGCAAGACTCCGAATTAAATGTTTTTCTTTCCGACGTATGATGTCGCAATTTTCGTAAGTACTTTATGGATTCCCACTAAGGACGAACTCCGTCTAGTAGATTGACCACATTTTCTACCTTACGCATTGCTCGGATTATACTGACAACAAGTATGATATTATCGTGCCATTATGCTTAAATGTAGATATCTATTCCCCGGGCGGTAATGTGACGTCTTACAATAACAGACTTGAGATAACTTTTGGAAACTTTAGGTCGAAAGCGACACTCATGTGGATCCACCTGAAGGAAAGACTGATAGAAACGATAACTTGGTGCGAAACTTACGATTGCATGCAATTTGCGACAATGTAGGCGTAGACTACGAGTTCCGTATTTTAAATCTACGTTCTCGTGCGTTCAAAACACGGATTGGCAATTTAGGCATTCATTGAGGAGCGCCGAGAAGGAACGAACCAATTCCTGCATATGAACTGTATTTGCTACCTTGAGCAATGGCTGTTTTATACAGTAACATATCAATTTATGTTTATTTACTTTATTTTTGTGTGCATGCTTGTATTTTTTAAACAGTGTGACACTTCGTTGTCAGATTTACTTGAGGAGATGTCTAACAATGACAGCGACCCGTTCCCTGCTCTTACTATTCTTTACATAGCCTATGAAGTGGCAAAGGGTCTAGCCTATTTGCACTCTAAGCACATTCTGCACGGAGATATAAAAAGTGGCAACATTCTGGTCAGTAGAGATTTGAAAAAGGTTAGTAACTATGACAGGATATATGAATTTCTGTGTGCCATTGCTCAAATTAGCATTTTATAAGAGGAACACTTATTTTTACTAAATAATTTGCAATATACGAGTAAACTGAGAGAAATACTTTTGAATTTTTGCATTTCTACCTAGATTGTTCTCCTGCTTTCATGATAATTGTTTTCTTCTAGGCTGCTTTGTTTATAATCCCACAGAAAACAAAATACATTATTATATCTAAGGCCAAAACGCTATTGTAGTGCTCTTTTATGTATCCGTGGCATTTAGGTAGCAAAGAGTGAACGTAAAAATTCAAATGTGGTCACGGTATAAAATTTGATTAGCCTACAAAGACTTCTGCACAATGGCAAATGCAAATAATACAATCTACTTGGCGATAATAAAGTTGTCAGGTGCAGTTTCATTATCAATGACAGTACCATGATTAGCCGCCTTACAGAGTTGTCAATATATGGGTGTGATCACCAGTTTTATACTAATTAAATTTATCTTCAGTATCAACAGAGGTAACTGAAAATCAGTCGTATATACTAGGCGAACTTACTGTGTTAAAAGCAGGTATAATGATCAACTCCTGTTGAACCACAAAAAATTGCTTCATCGTCTACCGGTGTCTGCTTTCTATAGAGTTAATCCAATACTGCTAAAACGACTGTCCCAGTTCCCATTAAGAAGTCACGACAATTAAATTAAAGATTTTTTGTTAGGTATTATGTAACTTATGGCGAATCGGTTCAAATATGTCCAGAAGAATATTCCGATGTCAGCTTGAAGGAAAGCTATAATTTCATCTAAACACAAGGGTCGTGCATACCGGTGTCTCATCAGTAGAAGTTGGTACTAAACCCTAACCCACTATATATTTCGTAAAGATGCTTGACAGTTGGTCGGTATACTCTCCTATACGAACGTTTATTCAAGCGGTAGTTGGGTTAGCTTCATATAAATTCTTCGGCAATGCGACTTCAGAGCCAATTTCCGATATAGTGTGTACAACAAATCCAAGTTTCCGTGGAGATGTCAGGACTAATAAGCAATGGTTTCCACAATAGCATTAGAAGACAAAAAATATGAAACATTATAGGTTCATATATATATATATATATATATATATATATATATAATGAGAATAATGTTTAATTCAAAATGGCAATCATTATTTAAAAAATTAAAATGTAACAAAGTACGCAATATTTAGAAAAATACTGCATTGTAGATCCTCACTAAGGGAACAGGAATAGATGGTACGGAAGAACACTTGTACAGCAGTGAATTGCACCAGTATCTTGTACTCAGAATTGTAAATGATAACTTGAAGTCGAGAACTGTGATTAGTGATTATTAAACGAAAATCACCCACACCTATTTAAGCAACTTTGATAAGCTAATCAATTCGAGCCAGTAAAAAAACCATAAATAACATGAATTGATAAATAACCGTTAAAATAAAGAATTTTATATCGTACCACAAAAGATATTTAGAAAGAGATTGCTTTCGTTTTGACAGATTTACCTACACATTTAGACACTAAAGTCGGAAGAAACATGACGGAACACCGGTCGGAACATAAAAACCAATAAGATAAATACTGTTTGTTGCGGAGAACTAATATATATGCAAGTATGTATTAGGTGTTGCAAACCTAGTTACAAATTAGTTCAGTTGTGACCAGAAGGATAAACCAAAAACAGCATAAACGAAAAGTATAATCTCATGCTTATTCGTTTTGTGCTTATTGGCGACTCATCAGTTATATTCCATATCTTGTCGAAAAGCGGTGTGCCCACTAAATTTGTTAATATTATACGAGCTCTCTACACAAATACTTCTGGTCGCGTTAAGGTTTACAACGAATTAACGCATAACTTTACAACCAGCAGTGGTGTTCGTCAAGGTTGTCCACTTTCCCCATTTTTGTTTAATTTTGTAATCGATGCTATTATGAACAACACTCTCTCACACATTCAGGACGCTGGAGTTGAAGTTCTCCCGGGAGATAAACTAGTCGATCTTGACTATGCGGACGATATCGTACTATTATTCGACAATCAGCATGCTGCCCAGACCACCTTAAATAGATTAGCAAACGTTGTTCCGTCTTTCGGTATGAAATTCGCACCCTCTAAATGTAAGATACTGTTACAGGATCACCCACCACTCACTCCAACGTTGCGACTGCAGAATGAAGATCTTGACATAGTCGACAGGTTTACATATCTTGGGAGCTCTATCAATAACGTAGGCAATATGTCCGACGAGGTGAGAATACGGATCGCGAAAGCTAGAGTAGCTTTCTCGAACCTTCGTCATTTATGGAGAAACGCGAATATTTCACTTTGCCTTAAAGGTCGTGTTTACAATGCATCTGTACGCGCAGTCTTACTATACGCTAGTGAAACTTGGCCTCTTAGAGTTGATGATCTGAGACGCTTACAGGCATTCGATCATCGTTGTTTGAGAAGTATAGCACATGTTGGTTACCAACAACGAATAACTAACGTTGACATCCGTAGACGTATTTTTGGATCTGACAATAAGTGCTCGTCTTTAGAAAAGCAAATAAGGCTCCATCAACTTCGTTGGCTCGGTCACGTTTTGCGTATGCCCTCATTCCGATTGCCCAATAGAGCTCTGTTCTCTCATCCAGCACCAAATTGGCGTAAGAAACAAGGTGGGCAGATTTTGACATGGCAGAAACAATTAAAGTCACTTACATCCAAATTGGGTAGTATAGGATCCACTCGTCTGCCGGGATGGGGTCCTCGTGCACATCACAGTTCTTGGTTAGAAACCCTTAGCGATATGGCAGCGAATCGAGCTCAGTGGCGATCTTGTTGCAGATGTATAGTAGAATCATCTTCGTAACTTTCTTTTCTTAGTAGGGCAAAGTTAGCTGCGAGGTTCGGTTTGTTTATGACGTGATACGGTGAAATCCGCAAGGAAGCTGTGTTGCTGATGTCGCCTTGCCCGAATGCTAACTTGGCCATAATGGTGTTGTGGAGAGGTTTAGTTTGCCTCATTTCTGTGAGTTATCCTGATAAATTTACTCATAGTAGCAAGGTTTTCCTTCTCTCTCTACCCCTCTCCCTCTCTCGTAAATCTCAATAATAATTTATCTAAATTCACTTATATACTTTTTTTCACTCCTTATGGTTATACGGCAGTGAAAAATTAGTCACTTGACTTTTGTGTGCCTGGAAATGATGATGATGCTCAATTTATACAGTACGTGGATGATATTTATCTTGTCCTTAAGAAAAGATCGCAATCACGAACACTACTTCAAAGTTGTAAGCTAAACTGAAATGCAAAGGATAATTTCTCTGCGATCAAACATCCCAAAGTTTTTATTTATACAAATGACATATCTGTTCAGTGTTCTATGTAAGCTGGACTAACCACATACCAATAAAGAGAATTCAAGAACAGTTTGGTTTACATACAGCTGACATAAAGGAAAGAGTTTGTGCAATTGTTGAGCAAATTATTTACGCATCCACACCCTACATGAAGTTGATTTCAAGGAGTTATTAAAAGCAAACAATGATAAGGACTTACGCACACCAGAGGCTATTTTCTGCAACGTCCTTTATCCTCAGCTAAACAAATAAATTCGCTCTTATATCACTTGCATTGCTACAGCCCTCGACAATTACGGGTCTCTGAAAGATGCTTGTAGGCTGGTAAAATATTGATTCATTACATTTCCAGGTGCACAGTGGATAAGCCTCGTCGACTGATGGGTTCTCAATGGTCCTATCCCTCTCAAGCTTTCCACTCAGATAATGTCCGTGAAGAATTTTGTTTCCATTATTTGTTACTATTTTCGTTGGTTTTGGTGTTGGTATTGTTAAATTGCCTTTTCTACACAGAAAAGACGCTTAGCTTATAATGACAAATGTATGTACATATTGGGCTGTGTTAAAAATAAGATCATTACCTCGATTAAAATTAATTTTTAAGAATCTTGCATTCACTTTTTCTATTGTTGGTGGTGATAATGGTGTTGATATCGTATATATTTTTATTATTTGTGGTAGGTGTAGCAATAGCCAACTTTGGGGCCGAGAACGCAACAACGGTCCTATCTAGGGCTGGCATGATTTCAACATAAAGTCCTCGCAAAAGTGCACGAATTAAGATGAATCAGTCAGCATAATGATGGAAGCAGCCTTCGAGCCGCAGAGATAAATATGAAATGAAAATATTTGTATTTTGTTTTACTAAATGGATGCGCTTTATACAAGCAAACGCCTATAAATAATTAAATAAAAATGAAGCGTTTGTGTTGAGCAAATTGATTTCTGACGAATTAGAATATTAAGTAAGAGTACTGTAGTCACAAATGAAAAATTACTGCGAAGTTAGGAATAATTATGATTTGGCTGGACGACACCAAAACTAAATACTGAGAGAATCCGCATAAAGACCCACGAATATAAGTGAAGGGATTATTATAATCAAGGTTGTGGCAGGATGGCTCAGTGGTTAGAGCACCAGATTCCGAAGCAGACGTGCCCAGGTTCGAGCCCAGTACGTGATTAATACTTAATAAGGACGAAACCGGTCTACTGAATGAATTGCCTTTTCTACATTATACAATTCTTAGTTTATACTGACATATGTAAGTAATAATGTGTCAGGTGTTTATATCAGGCCCGCAACCTTGATTATAATAATTTTTATCACCACCCGCGCAACCAATGTTCGTTTAACAATATAAATGTTCATTTCAATACCACTTCCCCATGTAGTGTGGTGTCTGTTCAGTAATGACAGATTGTGGATGGTTAGTTGGAACTTTGGGTCTAAATGGATGCCATATGAGCTCCACCTAAAGGAAAAATTGACTAACCAAGTTACATTAGTTAGTATATAACTGAAAATTGTGTGCAGTGCAGTGTGCGGCAGGATGGCTCAGTGGTTAGAGCACCAGATTCCGAAGCAGATGTGTCCAGGTTCGTAGTCCTGTCCGCGGCAAATTCTGGCCAGTACTTGATGAGTTCCCAATAAGGACGAAACCGGTCTACTGGATGAATTGCCTTTTCTACACTGTACAATTCTTGGTTTATACTGACATATGTAAGTAATTAATGGGTCAGGTGTTTATATCAAGACCGCAACCTTGATTATAATAATTGTTAGCACCGCCCGCGCAACCAATGTTCGTTTAACAGTAGGGATTGTTGATTATGTTTTTTAAAGCTGATATTCTTGTTGGTGATGCTGTTTTTATTATTTGCTAGAGCCGTTGTTGTTGCTTCCAGCGATTACGTTATTTCTAATATTGTTGTCGATGTTAGGACTGAGTTTTTTGCCTCTGTTGTTATTAATTGTATGATGTACGTTTAGCTGTTGGCGTTGTTATTCGTGGTGATGATACTTTCTCCTTTCTATGTTCTTCTTTTCGTTATTTGTTGTTGACGATGATGTTGTTTTTCTTTTGTTTTTTCGTTTTGATTATTCGATTTTTCTGTTATTTTGCCTGGTCGCAATGACGTCGTTTTTGTTATTGATGATATAGATTTCTTAATTTGTTGTTGTTGTTGTTGTTGTGGGGGTTATGCTATTTGTTTTCATTATATTTTGTTACTATTGGTTTTGGTGGTGGTGGTGATGGTGAAACCTAACTGTTGCTTTTCTTGTTGTTTATTCCCTTTGCATAGAAATTGTGCAGCCAACATTTCCAGTCAAGTTCAATGTATGCGAGACTGCTAGAGGTGAGAGCCGCATATCTAAATTTGATTTCGATATATATTCAATGCGGTTTGATCCTCGATAGTCAGTTTGCCGTCGTACTCTGATGATGATCATGGAAGGTCGAAACGTGTTAGTGCGTTGCGTCTGGCGGTAGTTTTGTTGTGTTGTTCGAAGAAAATGAATATAATAAAGCAATTAACGATTTAATGTCTAATGACTATCCCAGACAATTAATTGAATCAATTATTAAAAGGTGAATTAAACAGAAACAGACGTATTATGGTTAAATACTGTTTGTTGCGAAGACCTAATATATATGCAAGTATGTATTCGGTTATGCGAACCTAGTAACAAATTAGTTCAGTTGTGACCAGAAGGATAAACCAAAGGCAGAAAAGAAAACCGTCTACCTAAACATCCCATTTAAGGGGGATGCAGTTTCCCGAATGGCAAAAAAGAAAGTTGAAGCAGCATTGACACGCACATTTAATGCAGCCAAACTACGAGTGTTATTTAGGGTAACACACTTGCCTTTACCAGCAATCAAAGAGAAACAGCCGTTAATGTTGATATCTAATATTATTTACCAATATACATGCGCAAGTTGTCGATCAACTTACGTAGGCCGATCGACCAGACGGTTAATTACTCGAATGAGAGAACATTGCAACTTGAACGCCTGTTTTAAATCAAATGGTGAATACACGTCTGCTATTGCGCAACACATCATCGAAACAACGCACGTATGTTCTCCAGACGTAGCATTCAAAGTAATTACTAAATGCAAAAACAAAAGGGAGCTAGCCACATACGAAGCCTTATGGATAAACAAATTGCAGCCGGATTTATGTAAGCAGAAGAAGCACGTACAAGCATTGAGTTTGAACTGGATGTGACGCACGCAATTTGATTGGTTTCTATTTTTCACACTCTCTTTGTTCACATATTTCTATCTTGTTTTGCTTTCCAATTTATATATAAAGATATTTTCATGAGTAGATATTTGAGAAGACCATGAGAAAGAAAATATTTCTTATATCTGATAAAATTTCTTTTTGTTTTTGCACACAGGAAGGGTACAATGAATTTTATTAAAGCTCGCATTTCAAAAAAAAATATATATATATATATATATATATATATATATATATATATATATATATATATATATATATATTATGTGTCTTTAAAATTTAAGCTGTTATGCTTCTGTTATGGGCGATGGTAGTGGTGTTTTAGTTATCGCATCTTTGCTTTATAATTATTGATTTATTTTTAATTATGATGTTGTAATTTGTATTTGTTGCTGATTGAGTTGCTGGGGATGACTAACTTATTAATGTTCAATGTATGCAAGACTGCTAGAGGTGAGAGCAGCATATCTAAATTTGATTTCCATATATATTCAATTCGGTTTGATCCTCGATAGTCAGTTTGCCGTCGTACTCTGATGATGATCATGGAAGGTCGAAACGCGTCAGTCCGTTGCGACTGGCGGTAGTTTTGCTATGTTGTCCGACGACTGGTTAAATACAATGGGATTGGTGTTTACTTTAAGCTCGCAAACATGATTTAAAGTAATTCTATTGTGTTGTTGGTGTTGATGTGGATGTTGTTTGTGGTGTTGATATTGTTGGTAGTGAGTGTTGATTTGGAATTTCAAATTCCGCGTTTTGCGTACGCGAGTTCCAGCTTTGCACCGACAGTTTCACAAAGATCCAATTGATCACAATTTCCATTTCCGCTGTGTCTTCGATCGGGCTGGGTTTTTATTCGTCCCAATGTAAATGTGGTTCTATCCCATCTTTGAGATGTGATAGAGCCGCATTTCCATTGGTTAGTATGAACGATGTTGAAGCCTACAGAAGAAAGGGACGAATACAAACCCAGCCCGATTGAAGACAATAGGGAAATGGAAATTGTGATCAATCGTATCTTTGTGAAACTGCTTGTGCAAAGCTAGATCCCGCGTACGCAAAACGCGGCATTGGAATATATGAAGCTGGCACTCCGAAATAAAATTTCAAAAAACGCATTGAGTTTCTCTTCCTATTGGCTGGGTGCGGATTTGTCCCTTTCCTCCGAAGGCTCCAACATCGTTCCATTGGAAATGAAGTACGATCTAACCTTCGCTGACTGGCGACGTTTCGCAACGTTATTTCCCGTTCCATCATCAGGCCTCTAATCACACACAAGGTCAAAATGCTCAAAATAACTGATTTAAGCAAATTTTTCATTATATTAATGTCATAGATGCTAATTGCACTACATAGGCCCGACTAGCCGATTACTGAACAGACGACTTCAAAAGCATTTCAAACTAAAAACAGCTGGAAAAGAGAACGTTTCCGCAATAGCTCAATTCATAGTTTGTACAAAATCACACCAAATGAGGGATTTTTTGCAAAGCCGCAAATGATAAAGCATTACGAACAGCGGACGCCGTGCTACACAACATCTCTAGTAATTTTAATACAAAATGGCGAATTTTGTATGTTTGTCCCGTTAGGTGAATGTTAACTTTAATGTTTGTTATTCAATAATTTATGTATGAATGGGATGCAAGTGAGTCCCAATTTTTTTTTAAAAAAATTACCGAATGAAGTACCATCGATTCCAGGCAGTAAAACGCCACAAATTTACGCTTTAAAGGAAATACCTGCGGCAGGGTGGCGCATCTGTTAAAGCATCAGACGTGCCCAACTTCGAGCAGAGCTCCCATTATAAGTGAAACAGGTCAACTGGATGAATTGCCTTTTCTACATTATAGGATATTTAGATTGTACTGACAAATGTATGTGCACGATGGATCCGGTGTTTACAGCAAGATCGCAACATTGAGTTAAATAAATAACTGTTGCCATCGCACGCGCAACCAATGTTCATTTAAATACCTGCAAGTTTTGGCGTTGGAAATTGTGATGATTCACTTGAACAGACACTGATTTCCGATGCGCATTGTCGCCTACGTACACTACACTCCGGTGCAGTTACATCGTCTGTGCGAACAGACTTTGCGCCATCAGTAAGAATGCCAATTCTGTCCTCTGTACGACCAATAAAATTGGCAGAGTCAGAGCTATCGGAACCACGAACTGGCATCGGCGTGTCGACGGTACTCGTACTAATAATCACGTGATGCTGACCTGAATCGCCCAGGTTAGAAGACTGAGCACAAGGCGTTGTTTGCGAAACACAACTTTTGTCACCCAATGCAGGCGAATTTGGCGTACTGCTAATGGAGGACTCCGACTTGACAACCACCATTTTGTAAAATTTCCTGCAAACACAAAAAGATATTCACTACAAATACCAAATGCGTAGACTGCCAAATAGGCTAAACAATCAGCCAGCCGTGCAAACTGCAATGGCAGCCGTTACCAAAGATAAAACAGAAAGAATATAGTGTCTTTCATCATCACCATTTATAACCATAAGAAAGTAAATGAAGCAAGGAACTTTTTATAAATAATGACAAACATAATCATTTATGCAGCAAATAGCTAGTGAGATTTATGAGAGAGAGAGAGAGAGTACCTAGTTGCTGTGCGTATATTTGCCTAAATGACACACAAAAGTAAGGCAGACTAAGCCTCTATACAACACCATTATGCCCAAGTCAGCATTAAGGCAAGGCCCGTAACCATAAATAGTCCGGCCTGACGACAAGCGGGCACAAGCTAGTCAGTCGGGTCTAATGCGACACAGTCATCATCCCGTTTCCTGTGAAGCCTCTGGTTTGGTCTAACTACACCGTAACACTTGGTGTTAAATGAGTAATGCCGAAATGAGAACAAGCGAAAATGGGCGACCAAGTGTTGGTTTTAGTGAGATTTACGAGTGATAGAGAGAGAGAGAGAGAATACATAGTTACTATGAGTATATTTATATAGATAACTCACAGAAGTGAGGCAAATTAAGCCTGTACACACCATCGTGGCGAAGTCAATATTACGCGGTGGCAGCCACCTACCAAAGTTACTTCGGTAGCTTAGCAAGCAGGAAAAGTAAGGGACGTTCTAAAAAAGTTCTCTTCACAACGTAACCGGCGTTCTATAACCAAATTCGATGGTGATGGTACATAAAAGAGCAGTAGAACAGAACTGTCACGGATCGAATTTTTTTTTACTTGGCAATTGCTCCCGGAAACTGAGCGGGTAATGGCCTAGACGAAGCATAGCACAACCATCGATTTAAGAAGCTATGCAGGCGCTAACAGATATCATTTGTCATTATCGATGTCTTCCAAACATAAAAGAGGACCTATAGTGCATTTGACTAGAAGGCTTTGGATTGTTTTTGAAATAGAAACGGCGAATCCAGAGTGGTTTATGCTATTTTACCAAGGCAACTACAGCAGATGCGACTAGACTCATCGTGATCCAAGGCAGAAGAATTCGCTGACGATTGACAGTAGAACGCCGTAAAGCAGTCTTAAGCTTCGGATAAAATTTGGCTATAGCGGCCATCATTAAGGCGTTTAGCTTTAAATCATACTAGATGAGCATCTATTAAAATGCAAAAATGGCTCGCTGGAACTAGTCTGCCTTTTTTGCCATCTGAACGGCTTCGTCAGCATATTCAAGATAAGCAAGCCAGCAACCCCCATCGATGACAACACTTTACAGACTCGGTATATGTATTATATAGTGTGAGTTAGCGTTGAAGTCGCATTGTCGTTGACTTTAGATGATGTTAGCTTCACTATTGCAGGTTTACACATTCGTCAAGGAGATTGTACCGTCCTATTATTCCACATACTTTGATCAAATATATAGTGGTTAAAGGGCGTAATACCGGCTCCTACTGATGAGTCGCCAGTAAGCACGAAACGAATGTGCATGAGATTATACTTTCCGTTCATGCTGCCTTTGGTTTATCCTTCTGGTCACAACTGAACTAATTTGTTACTAGGTTCGCAACACCTAATACATACTAACACTTAGAGATGTTGCGGTAACCTCAGCAGACTATATTTACAACATAAGTAAAGCTTGGAGCATTTGCACATCCTTGTCAAATGCCAGGCCAAATCCAACATGATTCAGAACAAAAAAAGTGAACAAATGAGCCGAAACACTTCAAGTATTAGAGTAAAATTGGAGTGACGCGAGCTTTGATACTAGTTCACCATTACATATTGCACGACACAAAACCGCAAGCGACTAAATAGTCCAGGAAAAGACAGATGGCCGACCACTGACACCATAAGCGCAACTCGAGAGTGCGGCGGAACTCAAGAACTTGGTCAGGCTTACTTCTCTTGCTGTTTAAATCATTTAGATGATAATAACAGTGACCACACTTTGATGCAGCAAAGAGAAGACGAGTTTCCATTTTTGGTGTCGGAAGACAAGCCGAGGATTACTCAAGATTTTGTTTCATTGCGCTCCACATGCATATTGGTATGCCACTGTCTGTTTCCAAGGGTGGTCCAAAAAGAGAATATGCTTTCCCGATAGCTTGCACTGGTTTTAGGTGCACATCAGTTCCTGTGGAGTAGGACAGTTTATTGGTAAATTACTTCGTTCGCACCGCAGCATATGGCTTCATCTATCTTTAGCTGACTGGTTCTTCCTGACTGTCTTCTATTCTTAAGTTCCAATTACTTCACCTGTTTTTGATATTCGGTTCTTTGACTAATGCTCGTGTTAACCAGTCAGTCGAAGCTGACACAACACCGTCTATGGTGTTGGAAATTAAAGTTAATCATTCAAAGACTACGTCTAAGTGGAAGATAGGAGCTCCACGCTGTTGTCACAGAATATTTCAGTCAGGGCTTCCCTTACTACAGCTACATTTCCAACACAGGTTTGGCTAAACTGTGCATAGAAAACGCCATAAATAATTAAGATGTACGAGAACCGCTCCAAGCCAAAGGCCAAAACTGACATCTTTTCAACAATAATGGGCTGCCTACACAGAATATAAGCCCTACAGAACCGGATAGCAGAAAGGTAGCATCGTAGCTGTTCGGCAAACTGTCTCAATGTTGCTGGAAAAGAAGCGCTTTCGCCCGCATTATGCTCCAGAATGAGCCAGACGCAATCCTGGTTGCTTGAAGGCAAATAATATAGGTAATGCGCGTGCGCATCTTACCGACTGACTAGCTCGGGCGGATAGGGCCCTAACATTCGGAGAGGCACAAGATGAATTATGATTGGGCTTAAACGGCACACCAGAGCGTTCAAAGCTAACCGGGAGACAATCACGCATATTTTTAACCTGGTCTAGCTAAACGTAAGGATAAACCTTCCACACCATAGGCCCCAATTCGAGGCACATCTGCCGTAGCTTGATTTCGCATATCCGCCATGCAGGAATCACCAGATAGCGACACCAAACTTATACAGTAACCCATCGCTGCAGTACTGACGCATCATTGATAGTATTAATCACGATTATTGGTGAACTGAAAAAGAATATTAGATCGTCAATTTCTAATAGGAATGGAGATATCTTTCTTTAGAACGTTTCATCCAGGGCTGAGTATCTGATTCCAGTTGTCGTAGCTTTTACTACGTCCGACGATCATGGTCTTATCTTGCCACCAGCCAAATAGAACTAAGTGTTAATTGCGAAGTAACACGAAACTCTACGATTCACATGAAGAAGACTGATTGTATAATGTTAGTATTGGCAACATTTATATTACTACTTATATTGCTACTACATAGTGTTACTTCAGCCTAATATATTTATACTTAACTACCACATAAACAAAAAATTCATAGTTATGTATGGGTTGCAAATTATCACTGGAACCATAGTTTTTCTTGGGGATTGGAGCTACATTAGTCTGACCTTTCTTTGTTGGTCTGCTTAGTACTAGAAACCAAGAATGCCTATGTCCCACGAGCCTTAAAAACACACAAAACATGGCACCAATTATAAGGTCCAGTCTCCATTCATGTTAATGTCTCCAGTAAAACCAATATTGCCCATTTTCTATACTGCATTATATACGATTTATTAATCACAATTATCGAAAACTCGTTAACAAACACACAGGAAATACCGCTACAATAAGCAACCACATGCTCATTTATATATATATATATATATATATATATATATATATATATATATATATATATATATATATAGCAAAAGTAAGAAGATGAAGTCCTTCAACCATTTCTATATTTTTACCGATAATTCATACAGGTGTAACATGTTATCAATCAGCTCACAGAAAGGCAAAGAACAAACGAATATAAATTTGAAAAGTAGTATTTAGAAAGAGTAGGTAAATTCTAAATTGAAAAATGCAAAATTCGAACTGAGAGCAAATTAAAACAATACAATGTAATACTGAATGATTGTACATAACTAAGCCGAGATGAAGAAGATTGAACTGTAACAAACAGAACTACCGCCTAACTCTATATAGCACATTCAGTAGCACAAATTATGTGCAAAAAATAAAGAGGGAATAAAGAATCATCAATAAGTATATATATATATATATATATATATATATATATATATATATATATAAAAGGTACTATGCAGTATTTGGTTTTATATTAATATATTGGCGCACGGGATACGTTATGTAGCTTAGAACCAAGTACTTCATAATTAGATCAGCGACAACAGCAGATCTAATAACTACCCAGAATTATCCATGCGCGGCTAAACCGGTCTTGTAGACGAGTTAAATTTCCAATTTCATGCAATTTATAGTTTATACTAATATTTATTGGTAAATATAATTTAACATGTTTGTCTTTAAATATTGCGCAATACATTACTTATATGAAAAGAGAAATTTTAATAATCAAGTGCATTTTATGTCTGACTAATAGATAATAATCTGTAGATTAGTCACGTTGAAATAAACAGGTCATTCTTCACAATAAACATACACTTTATTATTAAATGTTTTATCCATATATATATATATATATATGCTGATATGTACTAAATACTGCATAATATTTCAAATTCATTCCACCAGTTAGCCCAGGTTTTGTCCTGATTGGCCACCTAACAGTAGCAGTCACAATTTCTTGGGCCAGAGATCAAATCATCGTGAATTTGTCTTCACGATAAGAAAAATTCATTCACTACATCAGGGACAACGCCCAACCAGCGTCAATTTCGGCTATCCATGTTCTTAGATCGTTAATTTCTATCCTCGTAGTCCAATCACGCGCGTGAGAGATGAAAATTATGGCAATAGTTAAAAGGTGAACAGGCTCAGCCACCACACCGCAAAGCATTCAAATCCGCAAACGGAAACTTTTACAACCCGAAGTATACACGAGAAAAGCACAACACTCGTCAGTAATGGCCAAAATAGACTAAAACTGGCTCGTTGATAGGAAATGCACTGACAATAAGAAAGGTACAGAACTTTTCATAAATTGTCTTTAATGGATCTTAAAAGGCTCATAGACAGACGTAAAGAACGCAGCTTCTAGCCAATCAAACAAGGCCAGACAAAGTAGGCGGTTGAAAATGACCGTTGTTAAAAAAATTCTCTATACAAACAGTATTAATTTTGAAATAAATCAGAATTATATGAAAAACGGATGTGATTATTACACTGTCAAAAATATTTTATTTAAAGACGTAGCCACAAAAGCACAATTATCAAAGTTAGTAAAGATTTCGTTAGAGCATCTAATAAATTAGATAGTTGGAGAAATGCACGCCACAGTACGAAACGTTAGAAAACAGGTAGCCATAGCATGATAGACACAGACAAAATCTCGAAGTATAATGCAGCAAACGGTGAAAAGAAAAGTTATTACTCTTGGTTGTGTATTGCGATAAATCATTGATGAACATTCACTGATTTTCTTTCGAAGGTTGTCGATTTGCATTTCGGAACCGAGAGTGCAAATCTACCAAACACAAAAGAAAATCGTGGATACGTTAAAAGCCGAATTAGTTGCCTGACAACGCCATACATTACTTGGATTTGCAAAAGACTTGATCTCCGTTGAGGACATTCCATGATGGAAAGTTGGCCAATAAATAAGCCGCCAACACTTCAGAATGATTATTGTAAAGGCAACACGAATTGTAGGTGCCAAAGTTGGCGCACGCGTTCTTGATCGAACTGACCAATCACGAAATGACCCGGCGTATAGACACAAGTCCATCATATAGTTAGTCAAGTAATGTAGCAGTGAAATCGCTTTGTTCTAACCGTGTGTTAAATTTCCTCAAGCTACAATAAGCACACCTAGCGAATTTGCACCGACCTTAGTTTTACATCGATATCCTTATATATGAGATATATATATATATATATATATATATATATATGGTGATACCGAGAATGGGCGATGAGACGGCCTGGGCGTGACAAACAGCAAGCAAGAATGCAAAGACGTTCGTCAAAACGATACCGCATTACTGGATTTTGGGTTAACCAACTATTTTAAAGTAAGTTACTCAAACTAACCAATGCCACGTCTGATAAAACAGGTATATCCACCCGACGAAGGTTTTCAACTACAGCGAAACGTCCCATCGGTCAAAGGCATATCGCATTGCTCTGATGCCTGAATAAGAACACACGTATTAACCGAAATATCGCGTTTGGCAGGATAATCTCCACACATCTCTCAGTTATATCACTTAGGGTCAAAATGTCCACGACAATTACATCAATGAAAACATCATACACTACACTTTCATTACTCAAATTCGAATAAACTATTTGCAGTTAGCAAGGTAGCGTTGATAAGATTTTTTTACCGAAAACCTAAATGCTGCAAACATATTTCAATCGGGCTGGGAGTAAAGCCCAGAGGCATGAAAAGCCGCGATATTTCTGATTACCACTGTTCAAGGAGAATGGTAGCGCAACTACATCGAACTTTTCAAACTGACCTTAGCAAACCGGGACACCGCCTAGCGTAACTCATGATTTGCCGACGTCAGTAGTCGACTGTTTGTGGAGTATAAATGGGAACGTATCTAGAAACCATTTAAAGCGAGAAACTGTGAAAATAATCAAACCTCACGGTGTAACGACGTGTCAATCAAATTAGGTTGGATAAAAAAGTAGTAGTGATACCTAACCACACGTTGGTCCCGTGGAAATATTGACTGCAAAGGTAAAAAGAGATACACGGCAAGAGTTGATCAGATGCGCGTTGCTAAGCCCATAAATTAAGCCAAACTTACAAACTACAGAGGAAGAAGGGGAAAATATTCACACAAGAAATTTCCGTTTTAGAAAAGTAGCCAAATAGAAAATATCAATTCAAAAAGATAGCAAGGATACTGTGGAAAGCCGTGGCAATTTCAGCCACGTTGTTTAATGCATTTCCAATTTCCATGTTGTTTTAATTGGTCTAATAAAAAATTGCGAGCAAGTTACCATACACTAATTAGGACTAAACAGTTCTTTTTTAGTACAAAAAGAAATATCAATACAAACGGCGACACTAATCTACCCATCGGCACAACTGCAAATTGGAAGTTTCGGTCAAAGAAAGCAAGAATGACTAGCTAGAACAAATAACAACGGTAGCCGCTAGCCAGGTACAATTGTACTGTCAAACTGGTCGGTTAAACTTTCCACAGCCAATCTTGATGCTTCTGACAAATAGGCCAATGCCGACTCGCGCTTGCTAAATGATCCGGCGGAAGCCTCGTCTCCGCCAGCCGGTGTATGTGCTGCCTCCTGAAGCTCAGCCGCCAAACAACGAAGTGAAGAACGCTTACTGGCGGCAGCCAAGGCCAGCATGCTGAACGAATGTGCATAACTAGAGGTTACTTCGTCCAACACCTCCGAAGATGACGACGAAGACGGGCAAAAGAACTGGCCAAAAATGCAACAAAAATTATTTTTAAACCAGTCGCATATTTATTTTTAAATCAGATGTTTTGCCTGAGTTCAGATAGCCTCAACTTTCCACTTGACTTATCGTAAATTAAAACGGAGACAAACAGTAGAAAAAAATCAATAAGCAGTATTATTTGATGTATCAGTTTTAGTTGAGTTCTTTTATTTGCTAGTAAAGCAAATCTAATCAATTTTCCCGCAAAATCACGCCTGTGCAACTTAGTGAAAACATCCAGTTCTAGGTGAAATTTATAATTATTTAAATGGCAAACTTGTTTGTTTATGTCAGAAGACTAAAGAAATGTTGAATCTCCGCGATTTCGTGAGTCAATAGATTTTTAAATATATATATATATATATATATATATATATAAATAGAACTGTTTTGAACGAGATTAAATATATACTTTTGTGAGTTCTGTACTGTGTATGTGTGATTAGAGGCCTGGTGATGATTCCAGAAAGGAAGAATCGAAACGTCGCCAATCAACGAAGATTAGATCGAACCTCATTTCCAGTGGTTAGTATGAACGATGTTGAAGCCTTCGGAAGACAGGGACGAATCCGCACCCAGCCAAAACAAAGACAAAATCGATGTGTACGTGGAAGTGGGGGATCAATCGGATCTTTACGAAGCTGATAGTAACAGCAACCCGCGAACGAAAATCGCGAAGATTACACATTTGAAGCTCGCACTGCGCAAACACTCAAATGATAAATAATTTGCTACTACAATAAAACAATAATTGATTGCGCGGGTGGTGGTAACAATTCTTTAAATCAAGTTTGCGAGCTTGAAGTAAACACCACTCCCATTGTTTTTAACCAGTCGTCGAACAACATAACAAAACTACCGCCAGCCGCAACGCACTGACGCGTTTCGACCTTCCATGATCATCATCAGAGTACGACGGCAAACTGACTATCGAGGATCAAACTGCATTGAATATATATGGAAATCAAATTTAGATATGCGGCTCTCACCTCTAGCAGTCTCGTATACATTGAACTTGACTGGAAATGTCGGCTGCACAATTTCTATGCAGTCACGAACATTAATTGCTTGCGGCTTTAATTTTTTACTAGGTGCGCAACACCTAATACATTAGTACAGTAAGAGAGCGCCATATATGAACCGGGTATAAAATGATTAACTGTTTGTTTGTATTTTATGCTTTTGTCTGTCTGGGTTTTCGTGTATGGGTTGTTGCTATCTTATGGAAAAATGACATGTAATTTAATCCTCCATAGCTAGACTAATTAAAAAAGAAACATATGGCGTAATCAGTATGAGATTTGGCGAAACAATTCTGGTATTTTCAATTGTGATGTATAAATGTAAGTAAAATAAAGTAATGCTTGAAAATGATAACATATTTTCAATTAGTACGATAAATTTCAATCGCGCAGTGGATTCATTAGAGTTGAAATACTTGACGGTGAGTAGGCCACAAAAATGAACGTGTCTATGTTTTGTTGTAAAGAAGTTAAACAATTTGACTTACTTTGCCAAATGAAATCTGTAGCTAAGCGTAAATTTATACAAGTTAGGACGTGTCGAGTGCATTTAAACAGGCGTTTTTCACAAAACTGCATAAATTAGTATTATAAACTTTTAAATACAGATCTATACAAAATCGTTGATGCATGAAAGAAACAAAGTAGGTGAGCTAAGCTGCAGTTAACAAAATAAGTGGTAATTAAAAACGAGGTATACACATAAAAACTATTTGTTCTTGTTCATCACGAAGCAAAAACTATATATGATATATTATTTAAGCAAGGAAGATGTCATCGAGAACAAAACTAAAATTTAAAATTATCAATTTTTAGAATTCATTATGAAAATCAGGATTCCTGTAGCGTTAGAACGGCAGGCAAGGATAAAATTTCCTGCCTGAAAAATACTGAAGGGACAACATTATTCCTATTTCGAAACAAATTATCATGCTACAGTCGATTCCACATAAAGCTATCCTCATTTTCCATACTAATATGCTTTAACATTATGGAAAGAGAGGGGGCAATAACTGACGTACTAACATCTTGAGTAACGAAATATTAATCTCAAAATAATGAATACAGTTGAGTTCCGGCTGCATCTGCTGGACTTCTGTCGTTCCAGTGGAAAAGCCCAGGTTTTTCGGCCAGAGCATTTGGCTCTAGCGGAAAACACTGGTCAGAAGACGGAATCTGTTGATGTATGTGTAACGAAATATTAATCTCAACATAATGAATACGGTTGAGTTCCGGCTACATCTGTTGGACTTCTGTCGGTCCAGAGGAAAAGCCCAGGTTTTTCGGCCAGAGCGTTTGGTTCTAGCACAGTACACTGGTCAGAAGACGGAATCTGTTGATGTATGAGTAACTAAATATTATTCTCAACATAATGAATACGGTTGAGTTCCGGCTACATCTGTTGGACTTCTGTCGTTCCAGAGGAAAAGCCCAGGTTTTTCGGCCAGAGCATTTGGCTTAAGCAGAAAACACTGATAAGAAGACGGAATCTGTTGATGTATGAGCAACGAAATATTAATCTCAACATAATGAGTACCGTTGAGTTCCGGCTACATCTGTTGGAGTTCTGTCGTTCCAGAGGAAAATCCCCGGTTTTTCGGCAAGAGCGTTTGGCCTTAGTGGAGTACACTGGTCAGAAGACGCAATCTGTTGATGTAGGAGTAACGAAATATTATTCTCAAAATAATGAATACGGTTGAGTTCCGGCTGCATCTGTTGGACTTCTGTCGTTCCAGAGGAAAAGCCCAGGTTTTTCGGCCAGAGCATTTGGCTTAAGCAGAAAACACTGATAAGAAGACAGAATCTGTTGATGTATGAGCAACGAAATATTAATCTCAACATAATGAGTACCGTTGAGTTCCGGCTACATCTGTTGGAGTTCTGTCGTTCCAGAGGAAAATCCCCGGTTTTTCGGCAAGAGCGTTTGGCTTTAGTGGAGTACACTGGTCAGAAGACGCAATCTGTTGATGTAGGAGTAACGAAATATTATTCTCAAAATAATGAATACGGTTGAGTTCCGGCTGCATCTGTTGGACTTCTGTCGTTCCAGAGGAAAAGCCCAGGTATTTCGGCCAGAGCGTTTGGCTCTAGTGGAGTACACTGGTCAGAAGACGGAATCTGTTGATGTAGGAGTAACGAAATATTATTCTCAACATAATGAATACGGTTGAGTTCCGGCTGCATCTGTTGGACTTCTGTCGTTCCAGAAGGAAAGCCCAGGTTTTTCGGCCATAACATTTGGCTCTAGCGGAGTAAACTGGTCAGAAGACGGAATCTGTTGATGTAGGAGTAACGAAATATTATTCTCAACATAATGAATACGGTTGAGTCCCGGCTGCATCTGTTGGACTTCTGTCGTTCCAGAGGAAAAGCCCAGGTTTTTCGGCCAGAGCGTTTGGCTCTAGCGGAGTACACTGGTCAGAAGACGGAATCTGTTGATGTATGATACTCGGATTATCGTTATTTTAAAGCAGGAAATGAAAAGAGGATACGCGTTACACAATCATTCAGTTGTAACGTCCTTTCTGCACAGACAAATAAACAAGAGAAACTTTTTAACTACTCGAATATAAACGAGCTTTTACGACGCGAACAACATTAAGCTTTCCTTAGGACACCGAAATGGCTACAAGCAATAAGCAACGCGTCGCGTTGAAGCTAATAACGCGAGAAAAAGTGATTTATCTTCCGTGGCATTGCAAGAGTGGTTCAATCACGTATGGTCCTGAATTTCGGATATCTGAGACCTACTTGATTGGCGATCTATACATTCTCATTTCGACCGTGTCAGATCCCACATATGCACTAACTCTTGACAAATGATTTCATTGACAAGCTATCAGATTTGGTCTCTGGCGTTTAATGGCGTCCTAGTGATTACCGGTGGTCTGATGCCAAACAAAGTCAAGACAGCGCGACAAACTGAATTCTATAACAATGGAACCCGGCTGAAAATGTGTGGAACCACGACATTACGCTCTTAAAACTCGCCCTCAGCCTAAATCTGGTCGTGATGAATTCAATTTACGAACAACATAGGCAATAACTTGCCACAGGACATAGTAACTGAAGCCAAATAGATAAGATGCTGGCATTTCATTGGTCCTAGATCGACCAAATTCTGGTAACCAAATGATATTTGTTCACAGCCCCAAACGCGAGAACGTAGCATGCGTGCCCTATTAGTTCAATTAAAGGATTTAATAACACATTTTGCCACCAGAATTTGGCAGAAATTACCCTCCAAATGGTCGTATCTATACCGTTAGAACATCTGAGCACTTAAAACTTAGATAAAATTGCATCATAAAGGTAACATTGTTTGCTCAGTGCTTTATTCCAAATGATCATTTGTGTTAAGAACAGAAGCGAGCAGGGCCAAACAGGGAAGAGTTTCGACAGAGACTGGGGTGTGTGGATGGAATTAATACACGCCGTCACTTTCGAAATGCTCAACCGGTATCATCGGACCACTATCATTGCTCTTCTAGACCACTCAGCCATTCTCAGTTCTGTGGCGCGAAAACGTGTTACAGCACAATATGCTTAATGATGGCATCCGATCAAAATTATTAAACTACTGGACACCTGTTACAATGACTCGACAACCGGTATTCTCTTTACTAAGGATCTATGTGAACGTTTCACGATAAACTACAGAATTTGGCAAGGATGTTTCACTGCTTTTATTGCTTAAACATGTTGCCGATGGAGTCCTCGATGTGCTGATCGGTTCTAGTGGCCAGTTGACCAACATCGATCAAGGTGGCCATGCTATTATGTTGGCAGAAAGGAATTGAACTCGAGAAAGTTCGTGAAGTGTCTATTGAGTAGAGACGAGATCAATATGCCTCAAATTGTCATGATAACCTATCTTGATGAAAAGCCCAAGATTGCGCTGAACGATGCACTGCTGCAGTTTTTAAGCAAATGTATCTCAGAAAAGTACGCAAAGCAATCTGGAACCATCCGCCCGTTCTTATGACAAAATAAACCCAACGGCTTCACGAAAATTAGACTATCCGTTCTTCTCTATTCCACTAAGACATCGGAGACGACTGACGATAATTGTCAGTAAGAGAACAGATTTGAGCAGAAATGTCTTGTCAAGGCTTGGTTAAAGTCAATGCCCGCTGAGCGTCAGAAAGCATTAATCACGCGTGAAATTTACGCGACGATCACTTCAAGCCGAATGCTACAATGTGCTATCACCATCGCAAGTAGTTCAGAAATGCAATTCGTAGTAGCTGGGAAGGTCATATACACGTCCTAGGTGACAGGCAACCGACGCAACTCGGATGGATGCATCGGCTGAATTTGAAATAGCGTAAGGCCAGTAATCGCATGGTCCGATACTGTTATTCGGGATATCGATTAATTGATCACACTATTACTCTCACTAACTAGAGAATATAACAGTATAAAAAGTATAATAGAGGGGCTCGATGTTAACTACCATATCAACATAGGATCCGTTGGAGCACAGAGAGCAGAAAAAGCATTTCTTCATTTCTGTAATGTATTTTGTAGTAAAACAACATAAAGTACCATACTTGGATTCGAAATAATATAAGCCTTTTCAATGAAATTACGATTTCCGAACCCTTAAACTGTTATTATTTAAATTTCAAATGAATGCATTTGTAACAGAATTCAGTTAAAAGCAAGGCAAAAAGCAACAATTAATATCCTAGGGCAGATAGATGACTAAGCACAAGGTGCAATAAAAGAAGGCATCATCCAATTTTACTCTCCATATATCGGTTTGATCCACGCTAGTAAGTTTTCCGTCGAACTCTGGTGATGATCATGGAAGGTCGAAACGCGTCAGTACGTGTGACTGGCGGTGGTTTTGCTGTGTTGTTCAACGACTGGTTAAATACGATGAGATTTGTATTTACTTCAGGCTCACAATCTTGATCTAAAGAACTGTTACTACCACCCACGCAATCATTGAGTTTAATTGTATTACTTATAAATATACGGCAAAAGCTACAAGAAGTAAACGCTCTTGACTGCATAGAATTTGTGCAGCCGATATTTCCAGTCAAGTACAATGTATGCGAGACTACTAGAGGTGAGAGTCGAATATCTAATTTTGCTTTCCATATATATGCAATGCGGTTTGATCCTTGCTAGTCAGTTTGCCGTCGTATTCTGATGATGATCATGGAAGGTTGAAACGCGTCAGTACGTTTGACTGACAGTAGTTTTGCTATGTTGTTCGACGACTGGTTAAATAAAATGAGATTGGTGTTTACTTCAAGCTCGCAAACTTGACTTAAATAATCATCTCATTTGTCCCATCTATCACTCATATTGGTATTTGGGCATGCTTAGGCATACTTCGTGGAGAAAAGCATAATTACGCTAGCGGCTAACGCCTGAAAACTGATTTCCACTAGCTTTCACCATGTGATTGGTTGACAGTTATGCACCTCCAGATTGGTTTATCTGGTTGTTCATATGGACGCTCTGCTCCTATTGCTGGCCTTTCAAAGATCCGCTAGGAAGCCTTGATCGCAAAGATCCATGCTGTTTTTGTATGCAGGTGCGCAAGCACGATAGCCTATTTGCCTATTTATATTTTTGTATGTTCTCTGACGAGATGATAATGCGCGCATCGTGAATTGTGAAAATGAATGCACCGTATACATAAATTAAACTTCGAAAATGCATAAATTTGCAATCTGTACCGTTTGCTTTCAAGCAATGATTCTAACCACAAAATAAAAGGTTTATTACTGATGGTCTATCCACATTTTAATTTAGACGGTCAATTTAGTTGAATCAGGAGGAAATATGCCGGCGTTTTCAGCCGAATCGACGAGTTATTTCAGACCGTCATCAGAGTTTAAGCCCATGCGGGCACCACTAGATGTAAAAAGGCCACAGTTGTGGTTCAAAAAATTTGAAGCATCAGTTCGAGCCCAAGAATTTACATTAGAAGCACCTATTGTGCGTGTGACTGTCCAGGAATTAGTGGACCGGACAGTAGCAGTCCAATTGGAATTGCCGGTTGACCTCACGTATGAAGAGTACAAAAAACGAGTGTTGGATCATTTCCGGGCCAGGCCTCAGGAGGTGTTCTCAGAATTATACAGCCTGAAACCATTACTGGGTGAGATGCCCATGGATACCATGGCACGTATCAAGCGGTGGTTCTCGAAGCTTACTGAGACTTTACTCGGGTTGCAACCGCATGAGGCCATCATGTTCATGCTGCTGGATCCTGGCAGATACGGTGCAATATCCAGCGCCCAGGGAGGCCTTGAAGAGAGACTTCAGGCTCTTCAAAGTTCGTCCATGATGACAAACAAAGTGGCAGCTGCATCTCCACGCATGGGTCCAGTTACAACATCTGGCAGGAGCGACATACCGTACTGGAATTCTTCGAGGCATAATAATTAATTCATCGACAGAAGGCAACAGCCAAAGGCCTGGAAGCAAAGTCAGTATATAAGGACTCCAGCTCCGATGAATACGACGTGTAAGCGTCAGCAAAACCAATGTACTGCTCCTCGAGAACGGCCAGTTCAGTGGGGAAACAGGGTTCACAATCTCACAAATAAAGGTGGGCGAGAGCAGCGCACAAATATTAATCATTTGGTGGCTCCGACGGGTAGATCGAATGAAGACCAGCAGAATAAACAAAAAAGTGGTCCGAACTAGATGGCCTTTGAAGAAAAGTATGTGTTGGAAACATTGCCAAATGTAAGAATTTTCATTAAAGTTAAATTTTTAGAACTCTTCAACGGACAGCCAGTAATAATGCAATTGGATACTGGAGCTGATGTGTCGGTACTACCATTGACTTGGCCATTGAACAACGTAAAACCTACGAAAGCAAGTTTATGTCAGGCATCGGGCGCATCGATGGTGGCTGTGGGCGAGTGGGACACGAAGTTGTTAATAAATGAAAATGTCAATCATATGTCTTTTGTTGTTTCGAATAGGCAAACGCCCTTATTGGGACTTGATTTCATTAGAAAATGGGTTAAGACGATAGACTGTCAAAATAAGCGTGTATGCATACCAAGGCCGGAGAGAATAAGTTCAAAAAAGTCTATATGTACCCCTAAGATGCAGGAGGAGACCAGTTGTCTGCCTGGGTGGTGGAAGAATTTTCAAATACAATATAACATTATATTCCAACTGCCTGATTGTAGCGAGCGTCCAGGGCCGACGGTCGACCAGTTTAAGCTATGGCTAGAACTAAATGACGGTTATGAACCACCAAAATTTTATGGCGCTCCTCCAAAGAAATTAGCAGCAGCGACTCGAGCAACCCAAGAAATGATAGAAGCCAGCGTTCTTGAACCGTCATCATCTGTTTT